>JALPQI010007472.1:0-48042 GCA_025490895.1 Thaumatotibia leucotreta
TTTACCTGTACTACAGGTTGGAACGAAACGACGATCCTTCTCGTGAGTGATTACTTAGAGTTCAATAGTATGGAAAACTCTATTTTCCGATGCCAAGAACGTTTCCGTTTTTGGTCCCATACTCAAAGTTCTTCGTAAAGGTTGGTAAACTTGGTAATTAACTGGTCGGTAGCGGGAGGGGTCGTCGTTCCGTTCCATCCTGTATAAAATATGAGATATTTTCGTTTTAGAATCCGGTTAAAACACGAATCATTTCAGCCCGCGGCATTCCTTGTTTTGGTAGCAGTTATTGTTTAGCGAAAAACAATTCTGCCTCTGCCCGAGTAATTCTTGTTATTTTCCTCTCAGATCTTTATTGATTGTTTCACCATAGCTACGGTCCAGGGATTTCGCTTAGTGGCTTTGTGTTTTATTTTGCGAAATTGCGACCGCTACAAAAACTTACTAAATCAAATACCTACCTACTTCATTTAAACATGAATATTTCATTAAATAAAAAAACTTAATCATGATCAATAATCTTTACTACATATTTGTTATAGTTTAACGGAGGCCCGTAGCAAAATAATTATTTCTTGTAACATATTTATCTAAAATTAAATAAATAAATATCTTGGGACATCTTACATAAATCGACCTAGTCCCACGCACAGTGTTTTAAAAACCCTATTTTTGTTTCACCTTCCTTTTTTTACAAAATCCGATAGATAATACTATTACAAATATCAGACTAGAACTCCCACCTCATTAGGACGAGTACTTTTTTTTTTTTAAATCATCAAAGTTTGCTTATATCCGGGTCATGAAATTTACATTATTTTTTATTTCTTAAAAACAGGTATACTTGAAATTTTTTTGATAATACCACGTAAATGCGGATGTAATTCCCTGTCATTCGCAATTAAAAAAATAAAATTACCGTTAGTACTTTCGAAGAAAATATGGTTTTTAGACTTTTCGGTTTACATTAAATATTTCCGAAATTCCGCCGTATTAGATGGAGATATTTTAGCACGTGATAGCTCACGTGTATCTTAATCAACTGTATTTAAATCTCCGTCTAATTCCGTGGAAAATAGGAGATATACATTTTTGAAAAAAATACTCAGGGTTGCCACTTCGTATATCCGGGTACCATTGTCTTTCATTAGGATATCCGGATATAAATCGATTCATTGAATAGAAACAGAGTTGAGCAAAAAGTAATATTACTCCTTCCGATTACTTTTGTAAGTACACATACAAATGTAATTTACAGAAGTAATCATATTACTTTTTGCCCAACTCTGAATAGAAATATATTTTTGACGAAATTAAGTCAGTCTCGTCATATAAGTCCGTCGGTCTATCTGTCAACAAGCTGTATCTCACAAACCGTGATAGGCTGTGATATGCCGCTGTAACAACAAATAAGAAAAATGGCATTCAGTAAATATTTAAATTCAAATTCAAATAATGTCCTATTAAATGAACCGTCAGATAAAAACATTTTCGATGAAATGGAGGGATGCAGGTTGCGAGTTTAGTCCTCATTGGACAAGACCAAATTTTCATTATCCTGAATATCAGGGACCGAATAATCAACAGATTTCAATAATCGTACTGCCTCTGTCGATAGCGGTTTCTTTTTTAATTTATTCTTTCTGCCACTTAGCTCCAAATCTTTAATTACGGTATCCGATGAAACGAGTGCTCTGTGGAACAAATCGAACATTGTCGCTTCTCGACTCGTTTTTCGACAATCGTGCTCTCTGTCGGACCTCCACAATTTATTTCTCGTTTCTGCCCCCTGTTCAGAGAGCATTCCAATTGGCAAAGGGGACAATTCTATTATTCTGGTACCGTGTGTAAGAATCTTGTGCAAGGTAACTGTCATTGGAAGCCAATCGTATTTAATTACGTAGCAGGTATGCTAGATCTCTGCAAAAAGCGTCGAATTTTATTGGATTGATTGGCAAGTTACTCGAGATTACTGTCAAGATAACATAAATGTCATCCAAAAGCCACTTCTCAATATTCAAGATTTCGGCAAAAGTCACACGATATTGGTCCGAAAAAACAATTCGAGCAGTATTCCCATCATTTGTGGTTCCTGAAGTGGGACGTACAATATCTACTAACAGGCCTATTCTTTCTTTCTCACCTCAAGTAAGCGGACATCTTCAAAGTTCTGCGGAATTCGCCAACGTTTTACTTCTGCCTTATTGCCTTATAGCCGAGTTTTAATACAAATTCCAAAGCTCCATAATGCCTCACTCGCGGTCCCTCCATGCTACATTCATTGACGTGGGGTTTTAGTAATCACCTTACGAGGGTGGACTCCATCACATGTAGCTTTTCATTGAAACGTAGCCACAGAAGTAAAAAATGGCACCCGGATAAGTTTTCAACTCAAGTGACCGTAAAGTTGTTTTGACAGCCCTAGCTCTAATAAAACCGGATATAACTTCAAAAATTGATAACTTCTATTTTCCACGGAATTAGACGGAGATTTAAATACAGTTAATTAAGATACACGTGAGCTATCACGTGCTAAAATATCTCCATCTAATACGGCGGAATTTCGGAAATATTTAATGTAAACCGAAAAGTCTAAAAACCATATTTTCTTCGAAAGTACTAACGGTAATTTTATTTTTTTAATTGCGAATGATAGGGAATTACATCCGCATTTACGTGGTATTATCAAAAAATTTTCAAGTATACCTGTTTTTAAGAAATAAAAAATAATGTAAATTTCATGACCCGGATATAGGCAAACTTTGATGATTTTTATAAAAAAAAGTACTCGTCCTAATGATGTGGGAGTTCTAGTCTGATATTTGTAATAGTATTGTCTATCGGATTTTGTAAAAAAAGGAAGGTGGAACAAAAATAGGGTTTTTAAAAGACTGTGCCACGCGGTAAGCTCAATTAAGGCTTGTGATGTGAGTACCAGGCGATATATATAATAGATAGATACATAATATATACCTACTTAAATACATAGACAACCATGACCAAGGAACACATATTTGTGATTAAATAAATACACAAATAATGCCCTCGCCGGTATTCGAACCCTTAACCTCCAGCTGGGTAAAACAGTGCGAACAGTGTAAAACAACAATTGTTAGTTCATTATGAAATGAATCTATCGTACTTAGTCGTAACCATTTATTTAAAACATAATTTATTTTAAACTTTAAAATTTTCAATACGCCTTCAAATGGAGTTAGGCATGAAAACACTCTGGAGTTGTAGTGTGCTTACCATGAGCTGACGCCGCAATATTCACGTGGACATACTTCTATCCATCCCGCTCGTAATCCTCCTCCTGTATTGGTGCGAGCGAGCCAGATAGAAAATCCAAAATCAGAAATAACGTGACGGTAGCTTGTTTTTTTTTTTCATTTCATGTTATAATATTTATTCAATACAATTACAAAGAAACTTACAAAAATTATAAAAGAAAATTATATTACAAACTAAAACTAATAATCTATAATTAAAATTAAACCTACCTATAAAAATAAAATCCTATTATAAGAAGAACACTCCGTCCGTTGTTTGTTGCTGACTTGTTTGCTACTGACGCCGCCGTATAAAAAAATCACGAACCGTTTTCCATTAAACAAACCACATAACGTCCTATTAGCTATCCTAACACTAAGTCCTGGTTTACGAAGGATGGGATTAAGTTAAATACGGAGCCTCGCAGAAATAGATTTAGCACCGCCTCAGCGGGCATTCGTTGAGATAGTACAGTCAGGGGCATTCATATATATACAATTTTATACCTTATGCTACTGATATAAGTAAAACTGTGTGTTACATATTTATGCCATTGACTGTACAAACACGGGGGGCGTTCAACTATGAAAGCAAAATACGCACTGACTGTGTTGTTGTTGTATGCAAAACATACATTCGTATAAGCAAACTGCTCTGCTATGCAACTTCACTGACTTTTATAGGTATGTTGTCATTGTGAGTGCATTGAATATGGTTTATTCTATGTTTAAGACTTTTATTTAGATTTCATCTATAGGTACTAAATATCCAAGATAGGTAACGGTTTTTGTTTCTTAGCTACTGATAGTGGTTCGTACGTTAAGTGTTAATTTGTATGCATATTAGAGCTTATTTCTCTAACGTTTGACGAATTTTCACAAAAAGAAAAATTTCATTTAATATTTTAGTAACTTTTACAATGTTGCTAAGTTTTAATTACATGATATATTTTTAGGTAAACACAGTTCATAGACTTTGTGGTGGCATAAATAAATAAAATCTACCGTTTAAGGGTAAACCATGCCACTCGACATTTCAGTCAGCTTTGGTATACTCGTAAGTCATGCCTTCCCAATTGCCTTCCATATAAATCGAACTATGCGATAGGCCGTGTGGTGACGGCAGTAAGAATAATTGTCACCACTCCAACTCCTCCTGCGGGTGTCGTAAGAGTCGACTAAGGGTTTGAAGTGTCACTGTCGTCACTGACCAATATTTTATAAAAGATTGATGATGGGCAGCAGCGTCATCATAACACACATTACTGCGATCGCCAATCCGCTTGCCCAGCGTGGCGATTATGGGCATTTACCTCCTAATGCGTCTATACGCATAGTTCATAGGAGAGGCCTACGTCCAGCAGTGGACTAACATAGGCTGATGATGTGATGCAATAGCCTGGTTCAGGCTCGATACGGTCCAGCATAAATCACTTTATACATACCCGTACCTTACACCCAAGTCACTTATGTAATTAGCTTTTTGTTTTACTTCCCTTTTAAGTCGTAAAACCCTTTACTCGTCGTTAACGACACGTGCATAAACTGCATGCCATAGGCAATAATTGAAACACGCAAATAAACTTTAATGTTTTAAATTATATGGTGGCAATATAATTAATTAACTTTAAAACAATTACTTACCAAACTTTGAGTTGACTAAGCTACACAAATCTTTACCCTCGTTTTAAATCGACAAAGAATAGATAACGTAGTTAATATCAGGGGAAAATCTTAGTTATATAAATCTACCCATTCCCCACTCAAGACTTTAGTTGTGAAGTGGCGATAAATATGTACATGTATTTGTATAATGATACTTAAATGCATAGAAAATTACCATGTGCAAGGAACAGATCGTGACAAACGTATTTCTGCTTTGCCTTAAGGTTGACTTGTAGAGACTGCTTCAGATTTCGCCTGTTGTACTTTTATACAATATAGTTTAAATAAATACAAATAAATAATCGCCCTTGCCAGGATTTGAACCGGATTACTACCAACTAGACAACGGAAGCTGACAAATGGCAATAAATAAAGGCCGTACTCGTAGAGGTCCCGTAGACCCGCTACGAGCGTAGGCTGTAGCTGTTGCTACAAGTGACGTGCCTCTTCAGGTTTTCAGGGGGCTACTACGATCTCTTCAATGTGATCCAGATTAGGTTCGGCTTGACAGTTATTCTATGGAACTGACACTTCACGATTCAGATTAGATCCTAAACTAAATCGCGTTAGTAGATAGCCCCCCCTGGTGAAGGCTTCGACAAGGTTATTCGACTCTTTTGTTGATTCTGGCTCATTGTGTGAAGTAGGCCATCTAGTCTAAGAAGTAATAGTGTTTCTTAAATAAAGCAAGGTTAATAATATTCGCAATAAAGTAAACCCGAGTTCATAAATCAACATGCTTTACAAAATTGTGTCTATTCGAAACTAAGGTGATTGTGTTTCTAAAACGAATAAAAGCGAAAACAGCGGGTTAGGTTACAAAATGTGTTTTAGTTAACCCTTAATTTGGCAATGTATGCCACATGCCACAATGAACACAGTCTTCGACCCACTTTTTGTATTTTTTTAAGACAGAATTTTCTGCTCTGCAATGGCGAGGAGGCTAGAACGCACGATTTTCTTGAAATTTGCAAATTAAGGGTTAATTAAATATAACATGATGAATTATCAATTAATTAATTGATTTATTTATTACATTTCAAATAGTTTTATATGTATACTTATTTGAGCATGCTTTGTAACACAACGAACATTATATAATTAATACAATTATTTATATTGAATCGTTTTGTTCAATATTACGAGTATTACGACATAGAACTGTCTACTTATTAGCAGTCTATATGTCGTAATACTCGTCGTCTCACTTAATAATATAGTCCGAGTCACGATTCACGAGAGATTTTACAATATGCACTTTTAAAATACTTTTAATCGCTATAATTTTTTATTGGATTTGTTCGATAGTTTTCAAGCGTGAAATATCGGTGTGTTCCATTCCGCGTCGGTCAACCTGCTACGTAACATGTTCGGCCTGTCTGGGTTTGGATTGTTGGCTAAAATTTAATTCTGCGTGGACGAACAATAAACTGTACAGTTTGAATTTTGAATTAACATTGGAGTCGTAACAATACTATATTGATCATCATCATCATCATCACGTCAGCCGAAAGACGTCTACTGTTGAATATAGGCCTCCCCCAAACATTGCCACAATGACCGGTCCTGTGCCACCCACATCCAGCGGACTCCTGCGACCTTCACCAGGTCATCAGTCCACCTTGTGGGGGGCCTATCCACGCTGCGCCTTCGGGTACGTGGCCGCCACTCAAGAACCTTCCCGCCCCAACGGCCATCGGTTCTACGCGCAATATATTGATCAGTAGGGAGAAATTAAAAACTATAAAAGACAGATGATTTTATGCTTAAATAGGAACTACAGCGGATGATTTACTGTTGTTTTGGGTCAAAATTCTTTTCGTCGTCTTATATTTTGTGTCCCTAAAAAACGTGACGTAGTGGTGATTTTTGTATGAAACGATCTTTTGTTTTCAATTTCTGATGTATGGATTACAATCTAGAGCGAAAAAGAAATACAAGTGCATTAGATTTTTTTTATATTTATGAGTCGAAACAGCATCTAAAAGCGTGACAGAGTGGTATGAAATAAGACAACGAAAATAATTTTGACCCTTTTACTATCTGATACTGAACTACATACCTTAAAAAATATGTTCGTATGTATAACTATTAAAGTCGCGTTAAGCATACCTATCATAAACAAACAAAAACATTCAGCCATTAAAGGACCACCGGGCTGTAAATATTTATCTTCAATCCATTTGAAGTAACGGGTGCGGCTCGTCCAGCAATCCTGACGGGCACACGTGAACTGTATTTATGCTTTCTTTCAAAATTACTTAAGTAGACGTCGTGTCGTATCAGGGTCTTAAAGAAAATGCACTGGGAAGGACCATATGGAAATTGCTCCACAGATAAGAGCCCTGCTCTTAAATTTATGATGACGATGAAAATTCTTAACAAATGTAAGACGATATACAAGATTATACAGAGAGGAATAACACTTGGCATTGGCAAAATTGTTCAATTTGATAGAAATTATTAATTCCCACAACTCAAAATACCATTCTGTAATAACCATACCGCGGGGGCCGTTTATAGTTCGGGAAATATTATTTGACAGACTCTTATTTTACTTACGACCTTTTGTTTTGCATCATTAACAATAGAAAAGTGCTCGACTGCTGATTGTTATGTAAGTGTTAACGCAAAACATATCGTTATAAGTGAGATAACACTCGGTCAAATAATATTTCCCGAACTATATCCCATTCCCATAAGCGAAAAGTAATAAAAGTCAAATACTAACGAAAAATCTAAATAGAAATGATTTTCCTAGGGCTTTTTAACAGTACAGAAAGGTTATATGCACCTAGATAAAAAAAATAGTTACACTAAAGTAGGCCTAAGTTACGTTATTTAGTAGTACACATACATATACGTACGTATATGTATGTGTACTACTAAATAACGTACGTATAGTCATGTTCGCTCTCCTTATTTATCGTTCTAGGTTACATGTTACTCCCGCAATAAAAACTACAATTCTGTGATCAAAATGACCACTAAATGACTACCAATATGACAATAAAATGTACTAAGCTTGTACTTGCCGCTTTTATTTTAGCACTGATTCGACAATATCGTATTTCGCGGAAAGCATAAAATAAATCAAGGATTTTAGCTCTTACTTATTCTGTTTTCTTCCCGAATTAACACGGTAAGCAATAATGAATAAGTTAGTATAAATAAGTTCTTGGCAAGCCGCAAAAGACTCCATCAGATCAAAGCTCTGATTGCTGATCAAATATTCATTAATATTTCCACAGTTGATACCTTTTCTTTAGGTCCGTCTTTTGTTTACCTCTTTCAACCTTTCGCTAATTAAGAAAGACACGCATTTGTGTGTCGTCATCTAATTTTATCTTTTACCGATTCTTGCGTACCTATTTATTTATACTTAGAAGAATCTCAAAAACTGACTATTAGTTATAGGAATTTTCGTTTGGAAGCCTTTGAATATTTCGGATATTTAAATCGCATCTTCGAGTTAGCAAGCGAAGCTCGGTCGCCCCTGGGTCGCATTTTATAAATGAACATTATACAATTTCGCTGTTTGCCTCTCTAACGCACGCACGTATTGGCTAGAAAGAGAGGCAAACTACAAAATTTAAAATTGTAACGTTATAAAACGCTACCCTGGTCCTACAATTAATAACACTGAAACGAATAAAATGGGGACATTTAAATTAAACGACGACTAAGGACAAAGCCTGAAATAAAGGTGTATTGGTAGGTCTGTGTTTCTATCGTGCGAGTCAAATTTTAGTATTACATATTTCGTACCATAGAACTTAGTTGTTGCATATTCTGCTAGCTACTTAGTAAAATACAAGGTGGCCATAAATAACGAAGTGTATTTCCCGTGTCGGTTAATTTAAACAATTTCCAAAAAAATCCTAGGGGTCTTTTCTGCATCCCAAAAGCTCACTAGCAACGGGAATGCATTTATTTATTCACCACCCTGACATTTAAGTTGAGGTGACGTGGTTGATTTTTTCCTGTCTATACAATGTAATTAAGCATATAGGAATTTACTTATAAATGGATTTTTATTGACCGCTACCTACTGAATCACGCTGCTCATGCTAACCGTTATAATAAAATTAAGGAGAAAAACATCCCTAACTTTTTAATGTATTAGAAGATAATTAACGTTACGCATTATACGCGATATTTTATGTACCTATAACTGTCACATAATTAACCTACAAGTGGTGGCGCGATAAAACGGGTAGAAAAGTAGAAGGTTTGAGCGATTGTTTTTTTACTTTTTCATGAGCAAAATAGTGAAGGTATTTTGTAATGTAAAGAGTATTAATAAAATAACGAGACAGCTGCAGCTGGTAGCAATCACGGCCATGGCTAATATACCGTTCTACCGTAAATTAATCAGATATACGTAGGGTTACCAGAAAGTAAATTTAAAAAAAACACCGGACATACCTATATCTTCGTTAAAAGCCGGCCATTTGATTTAAAACAATACTTTTTGGAATTTCATAAATAATATTGAGAATTAATGGGTCGAGTCACAAAAACTGTGTACAACTCTGGACATGCCCGTACAGATTTGGCCGAATGAGACTTGAAAAAACCGGGCACCTGATAAATCTGATAATCTAGGTACACGTTTGAAATACACACAATTTTGAAAGCATTTATTATGTTTCTGGAAATTAATATATTACCAGGGAAAAATACATATACTCAGTGATATGTAGTCGTAGGTATACCCCAAGTAGCTTGGGGCGCTGAGTGCCACAAGGATATTTAAGAACTCTCGAGTCCTTCGCTTTACGAATTCAAAGTTACTTCAAAGCGTTTTAAATGCCCGAGAAGTCGTGATGTAAACTCGTTGAACCTGTAAGTAACATAGTTATTAGTTGATTAGAAATGGTTAGTAATGGATCTTGGATCCCAAAATTCCCAAAGCAGATTAGACTTAAATCGAAATTAAATTATAATTATGTACCTATCCCATAAAAAGTATTAGCCTTGACCATATCGTTTTCGGCTATTGAGGTGAAAAAAATAACAGTTACGATAAAAATCAACATCGTTGCAAGTACAGTAGGGTAAAATCACCAATAGATGAACAGTTAAGCAACTTTCCCAACTTTAATAGTACATTATTGCAGAGGCCGGGAAAGCGAATTTCGTGGATGAGTATTTTTTGTCGGACGAAGCGAAGCTGAGGCCGACAATTACATACGAATCCACGAAATTCTATTTCCGTCCGAGGCACATATAGGACTTTTCTCCAAACATGCAAGGAAATAAAACAAAATTTATTACAATCGATTAAGTAATTCTTCTTGCAAATTGAATAACAATTGAAAAGAAAAAATCTCTTATGATTCCCGCCTAAACTTTTTTTTAATGCATGGTCGTTCATAAAAAATAGTAACGATATCTATGGTTTCATTAAACCGTACCTACACGACCTGACACACCGAGGCGTTTGTAACTCATGATAGAACGAGACGGCCATAGATTTGATCGCCGTCTCTCGCTCTATCCAGACCAGGCGTTTGGTCGTGGCTTTAGAATTTGGCTGTATGCATTTTTTTCAAAGTCCAAAAGTAGTTTTTAAGAAGTAAAAAACAATACATTAATGGATTTTAGTACAATTTCGCGGCCGCAAAAACTGTACAATAATGAAAATCTTTTTTTTTAATTTGAGCTGGTACATAAGAAGGTACTTCGCGTTTCGTTTTTGCTACATTAATGCGAACATTTCCGAGCATATTGGAGAAAATATTTTTTTCTATATGATGTAACTCATATTCATCAATTTTTATTTTTTTATATGATTCCGCATTTAATTGAGTTTAGAATAAGCTATTTTTGTGTCTCGTATTAAACTTTAGTAATTTTATAAAAATGATTATATTAAAAAAGGAGTCAAAATCCCCAGTAGTTGAACAAAGTGCCCTATCTCTGAACAATTTGACTCCAATAGATGAACCAGCATAATCGCAATATAGCGAGACCAATATATGAACGGCAAGACCCCAATAGATGAATAGAGCAAAGTAAAAACGTTCGTTTCTTAGATTAATTAATTGTATTTGACCTTCTTTTAATGAAATATAAGCACGGTGTATATTATGTAACAATCTGATCTCTAAGAACAAAAGCTTAACTTTTCCCAAGTTCAACCGTTCAATAAAATCAGTTGGTTCATGTTTCGGGCACTGTATTAACAAAATGAACGAACTAAAATGAATCGAATTCATTTATTGGATCCGACCCAAAAGATGAACCAGCAAATTTTCCTAGTTCACGTTTTGGACAGCGATTCTTGAGTTGAACAATCCCATTTTCATACAAAAATAAATTACTTTAAAACGTGTTGCATGAAAAAAGGCTCGTTCATCTTTTGGTCAAAAAATCATCTACAAAACTGATTGTAATTTTATGTTTAAATATTGCATGTAGCTATTTTATTATAATTTACACAAGCGTTTGAAAATACGAGCCTTTGCCCAAAAGTTGACCGTCGTTCATCTTTTGGCCCGACCACACAATATTGGAACCATAACTTGACCAGCAAATATCTCGTAAAGTAAATAAAAAAAACTATTCTTTATAATATACACAATAGAGATATTAGTATAAAATCTGTACTGAAGTGAATCAAGGCAATAAAAGCCATATTCGATTTTTTACGTAATTAAAAGCTTAAATTTTTTAGGGCTTTTCTTAATAAGGATCCCATATAAAACGCGATTTTGGCGCAAAGCGCAAACTCGACGGCCGCTCACTGCCGCGTCCGTGGCTTAACTGTCTGGTAATTTGCATGTGAGACACGATATAGTGTTGCCGTATGTGAGAAAAATACTCCCGGGCGTGGAAAATGATTACTGATTTAATTATTTAGGTTTTTAGACCTATCAGTCAACTTCTGGGTGGCAGTCATCTTTTGGTGCTTTTACCCTAGTACATATTCAATATGAAGTTTTTCATATAAATGTTCAAATTTTATAGTATTTTTATTTAATTTTGTTTAATGATGATTTAACCAATGTTGAGCAATTTTATCTGACAGGTACCAGTGATGGACACTTCAATCTTAGTCCTAAGAACCTAAGGTTGACAATTGACTGTTGCAAATGAATTGCCTAACTCTTAGCTCCATTAAAATAAGAATTAAAGTACATCATTGGGTCCTTGTCCATTACTCATGCCCTTACCCTAAATACCATTTTTTTGTACTTACAAACACATGGTACTTTTGCTGCAAAAAAAACTAAGTACTTATTTCTGAAAATTGAGCAAATTGATTACAAATTTAGCTAATATTACATAAACTTAATAAAAGCATCGAAGGCATATTAAACGACGATTCTGTCAAAAATATAATGACCAAAATATGAAATGAATCCCCAGGCTAATTAGTGTGATGACTTGTCACGTTGCGAACCCTCCGGGTCTCGTCATGACACGCAGCCCTTCCGCGGGAGTGTCTTGCTGAATACAGGGTGGCCAGTTTGGCAAAATAAAATATCTGTATAACGTAGCTATTATTTCAATAAAAACTATTACGAATATGAATTTTCGTCATCAGCCTATGTTAGGCCACGCATTAGGAGGTAAGTGCCCATAATCGCCACGTTGGGGAAACGGGTTGGCGATCGCAGTAATTATGACATTGATGACGCTGCTGCCCATCATCCATCTTCTATAGGCCTCTCCAATTAACTATGCGTATAGACGCATTAGGAGGTAAATGCCCATAATCGCCACGCTGGGCAAGTGGATTGACGATCGCAGTAACGTGTCCACTATGATGACGCTGCTGCCCATAAATCTTGTAGAATGGTCAGTGATACTTCCATCCCTTAGTCGACTCTTACGACACCCGCGGGAAGAGTTGGGGTGATGACAAATGTATTCTTACTGCCGTCACCACACGGCCAATATGAATTTTATTTTTGGAAATTACGTGTTGTAAATATTGATTTCCGTTATGGGCCATACAGATTTTTTGTATGAGTTAGGTAACAAATCTTTCCTGTGGACATATGAAGGGCAATTCCGTGCAAGAGTGTAATGAAAGTGACCAATTTCTCGCATCTTATTTATTGTGCAAATTTTACTGTTATTATGTCTAGATATGAAAATAATACTTTTCTAGATACAGTGTAACACTTGGATCATAAGTAAATAAATAGACGATCAAATGATCACTTTCATTACAATTACATGGATTTACCCTGAAAGTTAAGTCTAATTCTCTTGTTGGACGAATCATAAACTTAATCCATGGACGAATACAAGCCGATAGGTGGCTTCTGGTTCTTAAGAATTATGTGTATGTCCCAGCACTGATAACTTTCGCAATTCCTACAGGAAAGACGCCCGATTTCGCGAACTCTGTATGACCCTAATACCATTTATTTCAATACAAAATATTACGAATATGAATTTTATTTTTGGAAATTACATGTTGTGAATATTGTTCTCCGATATACAGACTTTTCCATGCACGTTCATCCCAGGAATTTTATTTTGACTCGACTGATCCCATGAACCACTCACTTGCTTTGATTTTTACGATAGGACTCTATGTCTATGTAAAATATTTAAGAGTGATGGCATGTAACAAAAACTACATGAAGCAAGTGAGTGGTTAAGGTGGCTACTGGTCTAATTCGATATCAAAAATGTCACCTACACAAACCAATCTGTCATGTCACCAACATCGCGAAGTTAAAAGTTAGTGTACGTACATAGTATCCGGTCTGCAAAACTTAGTTTTCAGCTCTTTGAATCGCATTTTTTACAAAATATGTGGAGTAGGTTGGCAGAGTAATATTATGAACAAGTTTTTATTTGAATAAACAACTAAATTTGTAAATGCTAAATATTAATTGTTACGTTAACAAGATTTCCTTTCTTTAAATAAAATTCCGAAATTGGAGCCACTGGCCACCCTGTACATAGCTTCTAATAAGCCTGTTACAGTGTTCGTGAGCGACTCAATTAACGAATCAATTTTGTTTACCTGTCAGCCATTAATGCTGGTTACTGCAAACGTTTTTAGTTTGTCCGTTTAGGCGCCGCGTCTTGAAGGGCTTTTAAAGCTTGTTTGTACTTTAGCAGTGGCAACTGTGGTCCTGAAAATAATAACCAAATATCCCCATCGGAGGGAGGGGTCTTAAATAGTCCAATATCGCATGAAGGTGCATGCAGACCAAAAGAGCATTCGCTGTTATATCCCCCTGCTCTACGAAATTCGATCGTTACACGAAACGTGATTCGTTGATTTCGTAGAGTGGGGGATAAAACAGCGAATGCTCTTTTAGTCTGCATGCCCCTTGACGTGATTAATGGATAAGCCCTTATGTGATGATTTCTTACCAATTGTGTACATTTTAAAGACTAAAAAACATTGAAAATACAAGTAGATTTACATAAATAAACAATTCATATCGCTTATTGAACTAGTTTAAGAAATGTTATCTCAAATTACGCACAGTTGTTACGTATTTTATTTCGAGGTTATAGGTAAGTAGAGCTCACAAACAAAATTTTATAATTTTATTAATTAAATTTTCTTAATTTATCACGACAGCTTACATTGTGGGAAAATGTAGAGCTGCGTGAACTTCAGGTTTTGGAGGCGGGGTCGGTCATTTTTATTTACGACCCTACGAGATCCTGCACGTAGTGGGCATTACAATTTTTTTTTAAAGGTAGCTTAGGTTAGCTTAGTGAGTGGGTTTTCCTAACTTCAAGTCCACAATGTTATTATAAAATTTTTAAATAACAACTTCTACGACGGGAACGTGTAGGTAATCAATCGGAACTCTTAGTCATTCGGGAACTGTGTCGAAATGGAAGTTCTAAATTAGATTGGGAGAAATCTCTTAGGTACTTGTGATTTTCATACGGTTTTAGTGATCCAATTTATTGATAATTGTATTAGAGTGTATCTTGATAATTGTATTAGATGTTACCTAAATACTCGATATTATCCATACTAAACTTAATGTGTGTGCATATATTAATATCGTGTTGTAAAAAAGTGATTTAGTGACCTCAGTGACCTTTTTCTTGAAGGTAAATATATTACGTACTATTGGGTGTCGTTTCAGCTCCGCCTATTTAAGGATCAATATAACCCTCACCGCCACATAAAACAATTGATTTAACTACGGACGTCGATAACTCGATAAGTGTTTGATCTTTTGGCTTCGTCACATCCGGTTGATGCTCAAACGAAGTCTTTAGGAAGCTAGGTCATGATCATGAACTAGGGTAAGATTAAGTGGTTCATAATCGTAAATCGTAATGAACTTATAACGTATTTTAATATTTTTGCAAGTAAAACAAAGTTAAGACTAGTGTTTACAAAATTGTTATCATATTTTGCTAAGGACGAGTCTTTTTTAGGGTTCCGTAGCCAAAATTACAAAAACGGAACTCTTATAGTTCGCCATGCCCGTCTGTCCGTCCGGCCGTCTGTCCGTCCGGCCGTCTGTCCGCAGCATAGCTCAGTAGCCGTTGATACTATAGAAATCTGCAATTTGGTACAGGTACCTATACATATTAATCTTGCCAACAAAGTGGTACAATAAAACTAGAAAAATATTTTTTTTTCGGGTATTTCCCCAACTGGTGAAGTGGGGATGTTTTTTTTCATTTTATGTAATCCTATAGTGTGGGGTATCATTGAATAGGTATCTTAAAAATGATAAGGAGCTTGAAATAATTTTTTTTTCTAAAGTCAATATTTTCGGATATAATCGCTCCAGAAAAAAAAAATGTGCCCCCCCCCTTCTAACTTTTGATCCGTAGGTCCAAACATATGAAAAAAATCACGAATAGTGGGCTTTACTTTGAATAGGGGACTTTAAAATAAAAGTATTTCGAACGTAATCGGCCCAGCCGTTTTCGAATAACTAAGGAACCCAACACTGAGCATGGCCCGACATGTTTTTGGTCGGCTTTATTTAAGACTAGCTTTTGCCTGGATGGCTACATCACTACTATCGATGAGTATGATACGATTATTATAACAGACAGATAATTGCTTCGAAATAATCTTCGCAAATAAATTACTATCCTAACCGATAGACAAGCTGCTACCTATGTCATAAATATGATTTTATGACATATATCGTATAAAACAAACAGCCGGCTAGTTACCGAGTAGTGGGACGGATCCTACGCTCGGATCCCTCCCCACTGCCAAAGTGATTTGAGGCCACTAAATCGTTCTCTTCCTCACCCGTCCGCCGCTGGATAATTGTTCCTATTCCTTCACGCATAAGCCACATAATGACTTGTCCCGTCGCCCCGGGAAACGGGAATAGTTAAAGCAGCAGGACGAACAGATTGTTGTACTTAAAACATGCTTTTGTACTCAGTGGATATTAAAATCTCTCGCGCGATGCGGGGAACGTTTGTATTCAGGAGCAGAGCCGGCGGCGATTGACGTGGGACCAACCTGAATTTATATTTTTGTATTCTATTCTGGCTATTCTCCGCAACTTCACATCAAACGTGCCTATTTTGTGGATCCAACGCTGGCCCGATACTTGTTGAGAACTTTTCATTCACCCTTGAACTTCTTGGCAGATGTATGCAGGTTTGGAGTCGGTAAAAGTACGGGCAACATATAGTCCATATTAGCAGCAAGTAACTCGTATGTGACTTGTAGAGATTTTTTTGATGAAAAGTGATTCAAGTACTATTAAAAAAAACTTCAAACACCAACTTTGTTTAGTAACGAAGGGTTGAAGTTGAAACCAATGTTCGAATGAACTCAAAACGAATCATAAAGCAACTGAAATGAACAGCAAACAATTCTACATTATTGAGCTTGAAATCCCTTGAACTTGAACCTTGTCATAAATAAATTTACACACCCACACTACAACAACCACACAGCTACACACTAGTCATAAAGAATTCTAAGAAAATTCCATTAATGGAACAAAGAAATAATAAATCAACCTATCATCATTTTCGTGTCAGGAAGTGTGGTATCACGGCACAATGTAATCGTTGACAAAGACCTAGTTTTCGAGTTATTAGTTCTACTGACATTTGTATCGGTATCGGTAATTTAATTTTCATAAGTCCTTGATCGAGTTCTACTGACATAACATTTCTTACACCTGCTGAATGATATCAATACGTCGCTGATCTATTTTATTTTAATTGTACCTTCTCATTTCTCAATTAACTATTACTTAGATAGGTACTCATAAGTTTCAGACATTTATAGAAATACTTTTTTCTTATATACTGCCGGAGACACTGTTGAAGAAGTTGACATCTCATTTTAAAAGAGCAACCTTATAATGTATGTAGTTTGTCGAGCTTTTAATTTGAGTATGCATGCACAGCTAAGGTTTCCAAAGTGTGGAGTCAAATTTTTTTTTTTTGTATATGAATTTGATCCTGGTTTTAAATGGTTTATTGGCACTATTATTTATTTGAGCGGCGATCTCAGCCTCCATAGTCTGTAGTAACTCTGCTTATGGATCACAAATATTGTTAATATACAGGGTGTAAGTCTAATACGGGCGAAGCTCTTAACGGGTGTTAGTTTACGACATAATAAGTACATTCAAATAACTTTTACTTAAAATTAGAGCAACAAAATTATCCATACAAAATAATTAAGCGCGCAATGTAGAGCAACATACGCGAGTTAAACATCGTTGACAGCAAATTTCAAAACCAGATGACGTAACTGCCATATTAACAATAACAAATGTTCGTACCTACATTGCTGCTCCGATAATCTTAAAAATATTCTGTGGGGTCATAATTAAGAGTAACTTTAAAAAAACCTTGTAATCCATGATTACACTAATGAATCCCATGCCTGGTTTAATTGATCGCCCGTATTAGATTTACACACTGTATAGATAGGTACATCGTCATTTAGTACCCATGACACAAGCCTTATTGAGCTTACCGTGGTAGGTCGATTTGTGTAAGATAGTCCTATGACATGTTATAAAATGATTTTTTTTTTGGAATCGACCCAAATGATATATTTTCTATCCCCATTGTTTCACAATACGCATTCCCACCAAAATGCTTAAGTAATTCAGAAATTAAAAGAACAACAAGAATTAAATTCGCAATTAGGTTAACGAAGAAATAAAATATGACTTTATTCCCTTAAAAATGCGAAACCTACCATTGCGGCCAGCGTGCTGAATTAAGCAAGTTTCCCTTAGTGGGAATGAAAAGTATTCAGAACACGCCGCGCTCATTCGACAAGGCTGGCTTGCTATTACCACTAGGTACCAAGCGGGTTCTCTGAACTAGACCAGTATAAATCTGAGCTCTCATTATGTGAAGTTGATAGATGCCTGCTGGTTATGCTTACAGTGGTTAGCCTCAGGCGATGTGTTCTGTAAGCGCAGAGACGAGTATCCCTGGAGCGTCCTGGCCTCATTTCTCGCTCTCGTCGCCGCCCCGGTTGTCTAAGGCTCTTTCATACAGGTTTTGTGCAATGTAACCTCTTTATTTGAAGCTGTATCTACAAGAGCTGACAGATTACAAATATTTAGTACGTGTTTAATTATAGATAAGGTGGAGATTCCGTTTCATAATGAGTACATACTTATTTAGGGCTTTTTATTCTATAATGTAGGTGTTGAAAATGGATATTTTCTGAACGAGTGACTAAACATTATCATCATCATCTGCCTATGATAGTCCACTGCTGGACGTAGGCCTCTCCTATTAACCATGCGTATAGACGCATTAGGAGGTAAATGCCCATAATTGCCACGCTGGACAAGTGGATTGGCGATCGCAGTAATGTGTCCACTATCATTTGATGAAGCTGCTGCCCATCATCAATCTTTTATCAAATAATGGTCAGTGACACTTCAATTCCTTAGTCGACTCTTACGACACCCGCAGGAGGAGTTGGGGTGGTGACAAATAGAATAGATTTTTATTCACATATATATTCACATTTTATTCACAAATATATTCTTACTGCCGTCACCACAAGGCCAACACCAAACGTGACTAAACATATAACATTAAAACACCAAGAAAGTGTTTGTTTTAATTTGACCGACACTAGATGAGAGATTTACAATAAATTGCCCTAAGAAAAAATAAACATCTAGATACAAGATATATAACAACTATGTAGATTGTGCACTTGTGGTGATAATTACTATGTAGATTGTGCACTTGTGGTGATAATTACCTACTTAGATATTTCTACACAATGTATGTAAATGTTTCTGTTACAAGACGTTATTTTTGGGAATATGTATTGTAAAATTATTGATTTTATAAAGGTTTTCATGTATACAACTATACGTAAAACGTTCATTTATACATACTTAAATAAATACGTAGGTACTTTAGTATTAAATAAAATTTTAATAACTATGTTTGTAAAAAGATGTAAGTCTTGCTCTACTACGACCGTCGTATTTACTGCTAAATCTAAGAACCAGAAGTAACTCCGCTGGGACGAAAGGCACTTGGCTTAACTTGTTACTTGTTAGTTACTTTTATTTGCTCAGGATCTTGGATTTAATGCGGCATTTTCATAAGAACCGTACATAAATACATACAAAGTTTTTCTTTTACTATGTTATTAATTAGTTATCAATGTTATAATGTGCTTATTCTAAAGGGAATAATAATTAAATCGTTAAACAATTTACGGCATAAATACGTATAACCACTAGACTATTTCGTTGCAGAAATAAAATTAATTATTTTTTCACTTTTATTTTATGTGAACTGTTTTTTATGGAATTATATTTATGATATGTTACCCGCGCATAGGGGCTATATAAATTAGTATGGCTTATGTTACAGTACGTAACTACTTCGCAAATAAGTAGATAATAAAAAATTCCGAGCAAGTTCAAGTAGGGCTCTTCGTGGTATTAAAAATTCTATTCTTTATTCATAATTAATAATTAATTTATTTATGGCTGGGCAAACGTAGCGTAGGACGTCCACCCACTAGATGGACACTCAAATGGACAGACAACCTTATGAGATTGCCGGGAGACGCTGGATGCAGATTGCTTTCCCACCGTTCTTTGTGTAAGATGTGAAATCGAATTGGAGATCAAAAATGTAAACAAATGGGATTCCACCTCAAAAAAATAATTACGAGAGGTTGGTAATCTAAAATCATTAAAATACTTATGAAAAATGCGTATTTACAGTCACTGACGGTACGTAGAATTTTTAAATATTTTACAGATTTTTAATACAAAACATTAAGCGGAATTTATCATTTTTTAATGATATATTTCGCTACTTTTAATAAAATGTAAGGTGTTTAATTTATACTACTGGCAATGATAAGAAATCTTATACATTTGGTTCGCAGTTATAACAATAACTAGTTTATTCGTAATTCAATACGGTAACTACTCTAAGAACCATTTAAAAGGGTTCGCATTTATAACTATATACTTTAAAAATCAAAACAAGAGGGTACTCCAAATGACTGTTTTATGAATTCATAAAAACTCCTAAAATTTAGCATTACAAAGTACATTAATACAGATTTTAGTATTTTTGCCTACAAATCAATTATTTTCATATTTTAATCGAAATGGATTCGATAGTAACTATAGTTGAAGAATGGAATTCGTTACCCGACTATCCTAAAAATTAAACACGACATTCGTTTTCAAACATTGACTATGTTGATTATTTACATCATTCTAGCAAATTTTCTAGGTTTTATTTTTGTAATCAGGAACCGTGGACACTCTACGAGTATGTTAACGATTGTGATACTTTGTGTGTCGAACATACTTTTGACTTTCGCGTATGGTACTTAAAACATTGTCTTAGGTTTAGTACCTGTAAGGATAGTTGTAAGTGTAGATATAAATAAAATAAAATAAAAAAACGATCTCAAAATGCGACGTTAATTTACAAAGGTGTTAAAAACTACATTCGATATAAAACGTTTTATACCCCTGGAATGTCACTTTAACATTGACTTTGTAATGTCATGTCATTGTCATAGATTGTTTACATTTTTGATCTCGAATTCCATTTCAGAGCTTAGTTCCAAAGGGGAGGCTTATTTTCAGAAGTAGACCTCTTATGGCTAAAATGATGATGATGATACTCCTTATTTCTTATCTGTGGATGAGTTCGCTTTGTTCCCATGACGTGAGGTCGGGATGCAGCGTCCAAGACTTAGTTCTAGATTAGATAAGTGCTGCATCGACACGGGAACGGGCCTATTGATGTTACTTTATTATTAGGCGTGAATGATGCGTGAATGTACATAAACGATCTAAGCAAGGCCATTTAATAGCATCAATGTTTTTCCTTAATATTTCACTGGGTTTCGATTGCTATTACGAGTTTGTATGTGTACATAATTGTACACGAAAGAAAAACTACTCGGCGTGTGTTTGATCCTTTATATTTCTTTGACCCTAAACAAACTCTTTTTCATCACACTTGCTGCGCTCCATTGCTTACATGCATCGCGTGAGTAATAGAAAATTAATTGAAATTCCCTAGGGAGTAATAGAAATGTTACTACGTCATTTAATAATATTTCGTCTTAAAACTATTTTTTTTGCTCGCAAGTGTAATGAAAAACATTGTATGCATCACGGTCGGTAAGCGGAATACTAACTCGAGTCATTAAAAGCCCTCCGCCTACGGCGTCAGGCTTCTAACACTCTCGTTAGTTTTACCGTACTCACCACCCTTGATGCACAACACAATGTACTATTGTATATTCAAAGGTCGCGATATTTATTTTACAAATACAATTTTATCTACAAATACCTAATGAACAATAAGTATAAGTCATGCGAATTACTGTGCTATTTTCTTTTATTACTAACTATTATTCCGTTGCAAACTGGCGAGAACGTCAGATAAGCATCCAAGTTGATTTTATTTCAGCCTCTTAAAACTGAGTAATCCTGACAGGCTTGCTAAGTACTGCTTTAGTCTTAAAAGTCCTTATAGTCTTAAAACTTCAAAACCCTCGCAGTTACGGGACAAAAACCAGGCGGGTACTGTTTTTCTTTTGTTTTTCTCCGGTTATCATTTACGCGTAACTCGAGTCCGAAAGTCGGACACTGGACAGGTTTTCGTTTTTTAGCACGAACCGTGACAAATATTGTGTTCGTTCGGGACACGGTAAACTTCATAATTTCCCGTCAGTTATTTATGTAATGACGCTCTCCGTCATTCTCAGGGCTGTAACCTGTTATTTTATTATCGCCATGTCAACAAAGAAGGTAGGTACTGAATACTTATCATCAATGAGGACGAAAATCGACAACTTTCACGATGCTTTGCACCATAATCGTAAAGCGTGCCTGTAGGCCACAATGAATTAACACCTGTCAAATAAAATAAATTGTATGTATATGGACGTGTACATTGTAAAAAAATATATTATTTAACTTTTTTTTATAATAGACATGGGGAGGGGATAGTTTTTGTTAAGGTGCGTTCAAACTAAAAGAGCATTCGCTGTTCTAACCTCCCACTCTACGAAATTCGATCGGTACACAAAACGTGATTGGTTGATTTCGTTGAACGGGCGCTAGAACAGCGAATGCTCTTTTGGTTTAAACGCACCTTTAGGTGCTCTACATTGTAATTATAATTAAATTCGTATCCAAAGGTTATGTCGACTTCAATTGAGAAAAGTTTTTATTCTTAATGTTTTCTACTTATTGTTTGTATAGTTATATTATATTACTACACCCCTATTCGTATTGTTGTTTGACAACCCTAGTCTCTGCTGATAGCTGAGCAGGGACGACATTCAAAATCGTTGGTCCGTAATTTTTTTCTAGAAGCTTCCAAGCTTATCAGCTTCCAACACTCCAATTTTGTTGCGACAATTTTTCTAAGTTTGATTCAGAAATTAATAACAGGCTGGTCTGATGCTTGCTTGATGCTTTTTCAGAGTATGGCGATATTTTTGCCAAAATCTTATTTTTCTGATAGCAATCTTTCCATTCGCAAAATTTACCAATCGTTTTTTTTTCTGTAGCTAATTCCCCGGTTTGAATTTTTCCCAGTAGTAACAATCCCATTCTCATAATTTCCCAATCTGTGTATATCCGAAATCATAATTTCCTATTCCGTTTTGTTCTTAAAAGCACCGTTTCTGTTCGCATTGTTTCACAATGTTACGTTTATTTTAGGGTACCTTCTTGCCAGTCCTGTTTATGATTAATGTAACACTAAGGCTTGATGTTTCCATCCTCAATTAAAGTTATTTGTCGGATAAATATAACACTTTCATTTTCTTCTTGCGTGTGATAGAAAGGGAGCATGTTATATTTATCTGACAGATAACTTTATCTGATGATGGAAAAATCAGACTTAAGTGCAATACATACGTCGGATTCCAGCGGGCATTTTGGTGGCATATTATTATCATTTGGTAACGTTTGCAAATCAATTTCGAGTTGTCAAGGGGCTTATAAACGGGCCATTGTTTTGCCAAAATGTGTAGCTCCAACAGGGTGGCCGGTGGCATCAGCCAGCATTTTCGGCCATATTTGCAATGAGCTACAATATTTTGCACATGGTCCGGCAATATAGCCACATATTTTTGATGTTTGTTTTGCCAAAATGTGTAGCTCCAACAGGGTGGCCGGTGGCATCAGCCAGTATTGCAAATGTGATAAGTGACTAAAGTAACAAAAGAAATGTTAATAGAGAACAATTCAATGTAAATAATTGAATATGAAATTTAATATTAGATATCATAATATCTGGTTTTAGTTTTTAACCGTGGACTGGACTTATCTTGTGTTTCTGCTAAGTTTTTACACCATGAAATAAAAAAAAACAGCTTGTCTTTGACGTTTACGGAACCTTTGACAGACTTTTGACGGAACGTATTTCACTAATTTATTGAAAAAGTACTCTAAGGAAAATTAAAGCACAGAAAAAAAAATCGAGGATAAATAGAAAAGAAGCTAAGCTATTGTCAAAAAAAAATATCGGTAAAATATGCGAATGGAATTATCGCATTCGGTAAAAAAAGATAGCAAGAAAATAAACTTAGGTAAATTTTGCGAATGGAAAGATTGCTATCAGATTTTTGCTATAAGATTTTGGCAAAAATATCGCCATACACCTTTTTCACTCCTTGATGTTAGGTAAGTTTGCATTTCCAAAAATCGGCATCTATAGGTACAGTGGGGAAATAAAATAGAGAGGAGACTTTACCGGCATAAAGACCCGGCTACGACATAAATAAATAATAAAATAAATAAATAAATATCTTGGGACATCTTACACAAATCGACCTAGACCCACGGCAAGCTCAATTAAGGCTTGTGATGTGGGCACCAGGCGACGATAATATATAATAGATAGATACATATACTATATACTTAAATACACAGATAGCCATGACCAAGGAACAAATATTTATGATAAGTAAATACACGAAAATCCGGGATTCGAACCCGGAACCTCCAGCTTCGTAGGCAGGGTCACTACCAACTAGGCTACGGAGGCTGACAATGGTCTAAGGCGACCAGCGGGGAGCGAATCCATGAATTGGAGCGGGATGCCGATATGGGTACTCCTTCTCGCACGTATGGTTTTACACTAAGCCGGTCGCCTTAGACCAATGTCGTGGCCGCGACATAAGCCTGCAAGAGTAGCCTCACCTGAACTGAAACATCATTTTCCTAACTAGTGCGCAAAAACGAACCTTGCGCACGCTTCGCGCGCGGTAATTGCTCTTTTTGACGCACTTGTTATGAAAAAAAATTCCCGCCCTAAGGAAATGTACTATTGTCGTTGCATGTTTGAGAAAAAGTTATTAAAATTTTATATAATTGTACGTGTTTGTACTCAGTACTCAGCCACGGCACTGAAAATTTATGTAATTTGCTTAATCGGTGAACCGATTCAGATTCTTCTTTTAATAATATTTTTTTTATTAGAAATAGTGTTTTTTTTAAAGCACTAGTGCGAGTAGTGCTTAATTTTTTGTCACGAAACTTTGGAGGGCCATTTGTACTGAAAAACGTCGTACGATACACGTGCAAAAAGAAAATTAGTAACTAATGTCGATTTGAACACCCCTTTCTGTCGTGTTTTAATTTATCACCACTCTTTCCGACTTAATTTTTTGCACTCGTATCATAATGTACTATTTTACCAATTCGCGAATCGGAATTGGATTACATATATGTACAGTCAAGGGTATAAATATGTATACACTTTTTTACTTATTTCTGAAATATAAGGTCTAAAATTGTATATATATTTATGCCCCTGACTGCACCTGCAATAATATGAACGGGATAACATGTGCTCGTAATACAAGAGTTAAAGTAGGTCTCACTATCCCAGTGGCACTACATCAATACCGTTGTCATAACTGGGACGCTGGGAAATACATCCAACCGTGGAATTGCAATTTCCCGAACCTTCTGGAACGCGTAGTGAAATATTTAATTGAATTTACCAAGTAATGCACTCGATTTATTAGCTAAGTGAGAGGAAACTGTGTCGTTTAGCAATTTGTGATTATTGGGTACAAATGTGGGATCGAACTTGATCATTGTGGTTACGATTTGCTTTAAATTCTTAGGTTTATTTAGGTGTAGTGTAGCATTTCGGTCTTTTTAAACTTACTTGAATATATTATTGGTTAACCAGCAGAAAATTAACTCTGTTAAAATGATAATAACCTCAAGTAAATATAACAAATCAAAATCAAATGAATCAAAAATTAAGTAGGTAAGTATATAATATAGTACTTTACTAAAAATACCTTCTCTCAAAAAATAGCTTGCTCGTATGGTATAAGCTCACGACCTTGTGATTCACCGAACCAATACCTTTACAGGTACTACTGATAATAACATTCGGCTACGATACGTATATAGCTAAAAATTACAATAGGTACCAGGCCATTAATAATGTCTATTAGACTTCCCAGGGGCAATCGTAGCAATTCGTTTTGCCGAAAGCCGCACCGTCGTCTCATGGGGTTGCGAACTAATGTTGACTGGACACTCGTGTTTCACGAATCTACATACATAATATTATTCCGGTTTCCATAAGTATAGGCTTCGTATGTTCGTACTAATGGGTGGAGATACAGCACCAATAAATTTGTTGCGGTCACAACACATCGCGTCACAAAAAGGGCACCTGCATAATTTTGATACTTTCTAACGTCAAATCGACAGGTGTCTTAGTGCCACGTAAAATATTAGTGTTTATAATGTCGTTTTTGCAATTAAATCATTTTTCATGGTTTTTGAGTTGTGTCGCTTTTGTATTTAATGTACAATTTGTTCAATGTGTATTCGAGAGGTAATTTAGGTCTGTGACTTGCAACGCTCATCAGTAATCAATTATTTTGCAGACGTAACGGATATTACCTACAACGATGATAACCCAATTTTTCCGAAAATAAAAAATTTCTCCGGACAATATATTTGTAATTCCCTGAATTTCGTTTTTTAAACGGTTTTTATTAACTTCACCGCGTATCAACTGTCGTCGATGCTTCAAATCTTGTGATCGATTTTTCGACCACTTCTACTGCACCGAAATCAATAAAATTTGGAACTCTTATCAAGTCCCCATGACAATGCAATAATATAATATTTGTATCCTTGTATCCTCAAAGCCTGATACTGCAGACGTACTGCTTACCTTAACCGAGAGTGTTAGACACGTGAAAATGAAAGTATAGCATGTTTGGCATAATCAAATACTAACAGCCTGATCTTGACTTCCAACTCCTCACTCCTGATGCTGCAGTACTGCCTACAACAACCGCAAGGTTTACCTTTTATCGATATCTTGATTTTAAAGAAGTTCTTTAGATATCAGGTAGAAACATGCGAATTTAATACTAACATCCAACTCCTCAAATCTGATACTCCAGTGTTACTGCCTGCCACAACCGCTAGGTTTAGCGATATGTAGATTTTGCAGTACTGCTTTAGATATTTGGTAGAAACATACGGATTTAATTATCATCATCATCATCATCATATCAGCTGAAAGACGCTCACTGGTGAATATAGCCCCCCCCCAATGATTGCCACAAGGACCGGTCCTGTGCCACCCGCATCCAGCGACCTTCACCAGGTCATGAGTCCACCTTGTGGGGGGCCTACCCACGCTGCGCCTTCCGGTACGTGACCGCCACTCGAGAACCTTACCGCCCCAACGGCTATCGGTTTAACGCGATCCACGCGCGACGAGCCCCGCCCACTTCATTTTAGCGATTCGAAGAGCTACATCGGTTACTTTGGTTCTGCTGCGGATGGTCTCATTTGTAATCCGATCTCGCAGAGAGACTCTTAGCATAGGCCTCTCCATTGCCCTTTGGGTGACTTTGAGCCTTCTTATGAGGCCCATTGTAAGCGACCACGGTTTAGTACCGTATGTCATTGCTGCGGCCCTCCAGCTGATAGACTCATAGGGTGACAGCGTGAGTGATTTGCGTAGGGCGAGCCGTTTCGCCTGCGGCCCTCTAGCTAATAGAATGACAGCGTGAGTGGTTCGCGTAGGGCGAGCCGTTGCGCCTGCGGCCCTCCAGCTAATAGTATGACAGCGTGAGTGGTTCGCGTAGGGCGAGCCGTCGGGCCTGCGGCCCTCCAGCTGATAGAGTGACAGCGTGAGTGAATCGCGTAGGGCGAGCCGTCGGGCCTGCGCCCCTCCGGCTGATAGACTCACAGCGTGAGTGGTTTGCGTAGGGCGAGCCGTCGGGCCTGCGGCCCTCCAGCTGATAGAGTGGCAGCGTGAGTGATTCGCGCAGGGCGAGCCGTCGGACCTGTGGCCCTCCACCTGATAGAGTGACAGCGTGAGTGGTTCGCGTAGGGCTATCCGTCGGGCCTACGGCCCTCCAGCTAATAGAGTGACAGCGTAAGTGAATCGCGTAGGGCGAGCCGTCGGGCCTGCGGCCCTCCATCTGATAGAGTGACAGCGTGAGTGGATCGTATAGGGAGAGCCGTCGGGCCTGCGGCCCTCCAGCTGATAGAGTGTTAGCGTGAGTGAATCGCGAAGGGCGAGCCGTCGGGCCTGCGGCCCTCCATCTAATAGAGTGACAGCGTGAGTGGATCGTATAGGGATAGCCATCGGGCCTGCGGCCCTCCAGCTGATAGAGTGACAGCGTGAGTGAATCGCGAAGGGCGATGCGTCGGGCCTGCGGCCCTCCAGCTGAAAGAGTGACAGTGTGAGTGGTTCGCGTAGGGCGAGCCGTCGGGCCTGCGGCCCTCCAGCTGATAGAGTGACAGCGTGAGTGAATCGCGTAGGGCGAGCCGTCGGGCCTGCGCCCCTCCGGCTGATAGACTCACAGCGTGAGTGGTTTGCGTAGGGCGAGCCGTCGGGCCTGCGGCCCTCCAGCTGATAGAGTGGCAGCGTGAGTGATTCGCGCAGGGCGAGCCGGCGGACCTGTGGCCCTCCACCTGATAGAGTGACAGCGTGAGTGGTTCGCGTAGGGCTATCCGTCGGGCCTACGGCCCTCCAGCTAATAGAGTGACAGCGTAAGTGAATCGCGTAGGGCGAGCCGTCGGGCCTGCGGCCCTCCATCTGATAGAGTGACAGCGTGAGTGGATCGTATAGGGAGAGCCGTCGGGCCTGCGGCCCTCCAGCTGATAGAGTGTTAGCGTGAGTGAATCGCGAAGGGCGAGCCGTCGGGCCTGCGGCCCTCCATCTAATAGAGTGACAGCGTGAGTGGATCGTATAGGGATAGCCATCGGGCCTGCGGCCCTCCAGCTGATAGAGTGACAGCGTGAGTGAATCGCGAAGGGCGATGCGTCGGGCCTGCGGCCCTCCAGCTGAAAGAGTGACAGTGTGAGTGGTTCGCGTAGGGCGAGCCGTCGGGCCTGCGGCCCTCCAGCTGATAGAGTGACAGCGTGAGTGGTTCACGTAGAGCAAGCCGTCGGGCCTGCGGCCCTCCAGCTGATAGAGTGACAGCGTGAGTGGTTCGCGAAGGGAGGGCCGTCGGGCCCGCGGCCCTCCAGCTGATAGAGTGACAGCGTGAGTGGTTCACGTAGGGCGAACTGTCGGGCCTGCGGCCCTCCAGCTGATAGAGCGACAGTGTGAGTGAATCGCGTAGGGCTCTCCGTCGGGCCTACGGCCCTCCAGCTGATAGAGTGACAGCGTAAGTGAATCGCGTAGGGCGAGCCGTCGGGCCTGCGGCCCTCCATCTGATAGAGTGACAGCGTGAGTGGATCGTATAGGGAGAGCCGTCGGGCCTGCGGCCCTCCAGCTGATAGAGTGTTAGCGTGAGTGAATCGCGAAGGGCGAGCCATCGGGCCTGCGGCCCTCCATCTAATAGAGTGACAGCGTGAGTGGATCGTATAGGGATAGCCATCGGGCCTGCGGCCCTCCAGCTGATAGAGTGACAGCGTGAGTGAATCGTGAAGGGCGATGCGTCGGGCCTGCAGCCCTCCAGCTGATAGAGTGACAGTGTGAGTGGTTTGCGTAGGGCGAGCCGTCGGGCCTGCGGCCCTCCAGCTGATAGAGTGACAGCGTGAGTGGTTCACGTAGAGCAAGCCGTCGGGCCTGCGGCCCTCCATCTGATAGAGTGACAGCGTGAGTGGATCGTATAGGGAGAGCCGTCGGGCCTGCGGCCCTCCAGCTGACAGAGTGTTAGCGTGAGTGAATCGCGAAGGGCGAGCCGTCGGGCCTGCGGCCCTCCATCTAATAGAGTGACAGCGTGAGTGGATCGTATAGGGATAGCCATCGGGCCTGCGGCCCTCCAGCTGATAGAGTGACAGCGTGAGTGAATCGCGAAGGGCGATGCGTCGGGCCTGCAGCCCTCCAGCTGATAGAGTGACAGTGTGAGTGGTTTGCGTAGGGCGAGCCGTCGGGCCTGCGGCGCTCCAGCTGATAGAGTGACAGCGTGAGTGGTTCACGTAGAGCAAGCCGTCGGGCCTGCGGCCCTCCAGCTGATAGAGTGACAGCGTGAGTGGTTCGCGAAGGGAGGGCCGTCGGGCCCGCGGCCCTCCAGCTGATAGAGTGACAGCGTGAGTGGTTCACGTAGGGCGAACCGTCGGGCCTGCGGCCCTCCAGCTGATAGAGTGACAGTGTGAGTGAATCGCGTAGGGCGAGCCGTCGGGCCTGCGGCCCTCCAGCTGATAAAGTGACAGCGTGAGTGGTTCGCGTAAGGCGAGCCGTCGGGCCTGCGGCCCTCCAGCTAAAAGAGCGACAGCGTGAGTGATTCGCGAAGGGCGGGCCGTCGGGCCTGCGGCCCTCCAGCTGATAGAGTGACAGCGTGAGTGGTTCACGTAGGGCGAGCCGTCGGGCCTGCGGCCCTCCAGGTGATAGAGTGACAGCGTGAGTGGTTCGCGTAGGGCGAGCCGTCGGGCCTGCGGCCCTCCATCTGATAGACAGCGTGAGTGAATTGCGTAGGGCAAGCTGTCGGGCCTGCGGCCCTCCAGCTGACAGAGTGGCAGCGTGAGTGAATCGTGTAGGGCCAGCTGTCGGGCCTGCGGCCCTCCGGTTGATAGGCTAACAGCGCAGGTGGTTTGCGTAGGACGTGCACTCGGACCTGCGGTCCTCCAGTTGGTCGACTCAGAGTTTATATTTTATAGTCTCGAAATTCGACTTGTATAAAAATTTTTACTTGAAATTCTCAATAAACCAAATTGATTGATATATTCCTTATTGTCAGATCTCTGTTATCTAAGGTAAATTGTATGAATAACACGTCCATTTTCTGAGATACTTCGGGCATTCAACCTTACATTAACCACGCCGAGCCTTTGGTTTTTATTTGTCAATCGAGATATTAAATTTTAAAAAATGGTGTCGGATTTCTAAAAATATCTATTCAGCAGGGATTTGCATCCCGTTACACATAAAATAATGTCCATTACGTTTACGGTAGCGGTGGTGGCTCAGTGGTTTAGACGTTTGACTTTCAATCCGGAGGTCGTGGGTTCAAATCCTGGCTCGTCGTACCAATGAGTTTTTCCAAAAACTTATGTACGGAATCAGGGGCGTAGCGAGGATAAAAGGCGCCCGGGGCAGGCGCCAAATTTGCGCCCTCCCCCCTTAACTGAACTTAAAGGGTTCCTAAATTAGTACGGAACCCTTAAAAGGGTCACGTTTAGGATTCCGCATTTTTTTCCAAAATTCAACCGACTAGGCAGGAAATAGTTGATTTTCAACCGACTTCAAAAAAGGAGGAGGTTCTCAATTCGAATATATCTTTTAAGGATTCCGTAGTAAACTAGGAACCCTTATAGTTTCGCCATGTCCGTCTGGCGGTCTGTCCGTCTGTCCGCAGCATAGCTCCTTGGCCGTTAGTGCTAGAAATTTGCAATTTGGCACAGGTATACATATCAATCAAGCCAACAAAGTGGTAGAATAAAATGTAGAAATAAAATTTTTTTTTGGGTGCCTATTAGTAAAGTGGGGATGATTTTTTATTTCGCTGTAAACCTATGATGTGGGGTATCGTTAAATAAGTCATTGAAAAATAATAAGTGTCCCAAAAGAAAGTTTTTTTCTAAAATCAATATTTCTGGAGACAACCGCTCCAGAAGAAAAAAAGATAGTGTCCTCCCCCTCTAACTTTTGATCCGTAGGTCCAAATATGAAAAAATCATGAATAGTGGGCTCATAGAATACTTTAAAATAAAACTATTTTGAACATAATCGGCCTAGTCGTTTTGGAATATGTAACTACGACTTTTATTTTGCATCTGAACTAATTTTCATTCCCACTTTTTGGTCGGGCCATATTCAGTGTAGGGTTACGTAGTTATTCAAAAACGGCTGAGCCAATTATGTTCGAAATAGTTTTATTTTAAAGTGAATCATGTTTTCTTTCATATTTTTTGGATCTATGGATCAAAAGTTAGAGGGGGGCACATTTTTTTTTCTGGAGCGATTATCTTTATCTCTTTTGACTTTAGAAAAAAAACTTTCTTTCAAGACCCTTATTCTTTTTAAGATACCTATTCAATGATAACCTGTGGGTTATCATTGAATATAACATTATATACACAATTACAGCAAGTAAAAAAACAACTCCACTTCAGAAATTGGGGACGTACTCGAAAAAAAATGTTTTCTAGTTTTTATTGTATGACTTTGTTGGCATGATTACTTAATACGTATACCTGTACCAAATTGCAGATTTCTAGTATTAACGGCCCCGAGCTATGCTGCGGACAGACGGACATGGCGAAACCTAAATAATCTCTGGCGAAACTATAAGGGTTCCGTTTTTGCAATTTTGACTACGGAACCCTAAAAACGTTATTTTCTGAAAACCGTATAAGTGACATAATTCAGAAACTGTCAAACATAAGAAGTTGAAACTTGGTCACAATAATAGACGCCATTAGGGGTGCTTACCCTAAAAAAATCCATTCCCTACAATTATAGGTCGCAAATGTATGAAAGAATATAGCCTTTGTTCGAAGCTAAAAAGTACTACACGTAGGACCAGGATATAAACTTGTTTCCATACTTTTGGTATTAACAATTCTGCAAATAAGGCATTACTTACGCGGTGAAGAGAAAAAAAAGTGAAATCTAAAGAAAACGACAAAAAATACAGTACGGACGTTATGAAATAAAGTTTTCAAATTGACCTTTCTAGCATTTTGTAAGGCATATTAAGTAAATATTTTTGATTTCTTTAGGTATGTGTAAATTATGCATAAGGGAATAAAAAAAATTGGCTGGTTTGGAGCCCCCCCTGATATTGCGCCCGTGGAAAATGTACCAATACCAATCTAGCATTTTTAAAAATTACGCATAAAGATTTTCTTTATGTGTTGATTATGCACAAGGAAATCAAAAATGTTGGCCGATTTGGCGCCCACCCTAATTTGGCACCCGGAGAAAATGTACCTTTCTAAAATTTATGCATACCTACAGATTTTCTTCATATGTAAACTATGCACAAGGAAATCAAAATATTTTGCATTTTATGAATTTTCATTTTTCTTGTGTATAAATTATGCAAAAGTATATCAAAAATTTTGGCCGATTTGGCGCCCCCTCTGATTCGGCGCCCGGGGCACGTGCCCCCCCTGCCCCCCCCTAGATACGCCACTGTACGGAATATCAGATGATATTTACCATTAGCTTTCGGTGAAGGAAAACATCGTGAGGAAACCTGCATACATCCGCGAAGAAATTCAAAGGTGTATGTGAAGTTCCCAACCCGCTTAGGGCCAGCGTGGGGACTATAGCCCAATCCCTCTCATATATGAGAGGAGGCCTATGCCCAGCAGTGGGACATTATATAGGCTAAAATATTTATATTTATACGTTTACATATGTGTCGTGATTCGTGACGAAAGCGCGAGAGTATAAACGCTACTTAGCATGCATAATTGTATTACATATTACAAACAACATCGATATTGTATCGGAAATTAACTTGACAATTGCACTAAAAACTTGAAAATAAAATAAGTAAAAAAAGTTTTAAGTTAAACGGTTTTTATTGCACCAAAAACTAGAAAATAAAAATTTGTTATAACTAACCGTAGATGCAACTTTCTGTAGATTACTCACGTGAAACTATTATCACTGTAGTTTTCCCAAGTCGGATGCTGAAAGCCACGTTTAGCCTCTATGTCAGTGGATTAAGCGTTACCTAATCGGAAACTTTTACTGAACTGAAATAAAAACGTGGGGCGTTATTATGAAGAAAGATACATACAAGTTCAAAATATGTAATTGTAGCTTTAATTTTGCAATTAATCATCCATCTGTTTCATCACTTCCACAGAGGTATAGAGCTTTTATCAAGGCCAGAACAAAACTTATTACACTATTGCTGTCTTGATTTATATGTGTGTTCTTAAATAACTATAGTGACTTAATCACAATTGCGTACGCCCCACGTTTTTATTTCAGTTTGGTAAAAGTTTCCGATTAGGTAACGCTTAATCCACTGACATAGAGGCTAAACGTGGCTTTCAGCATCCGACTTGGGAAAACTACAGTGATAATAGTTTCACGTGAGTAATCTACAGAAAGTTGCATCTACGGTTAGTTATAACAAATTTTTATTTTCTAGTTTTTGGTGCAATAAAAACCGTTTAACTTAAAACTTTTTTTACTTATTTTTTTATTTAGAGGCCAAGATTAAAATACAGGTTTGTTTACCAGATCTGGCCAATTTAATAGGATTTTCAGGTATAGGTACACATGCACATGGTATACATGCTTTTATCAAGTTTCAGAAAGAGTTGAGCAAGTAGGTACAGTAGAAGTCATGTACCATTACGGTTTAGATGCCAAAAATATATTTACACGACATTATTCCCTTGATATTAAGGTCCTGTAAGTATATCTTTGGCACCTAAAACGTAAAGATATCTTTGACGTCGACTACCTACCCCAAGAGCATTAAGCACAATTACTTAACTTCTACCTAGCAATGTACCGAGGTGAAGTGTGATATGTTGCGAAACTTTTGTAGAGAATGTTCTTGGCAATTTAAATTTTACAAGCAATCTAATCATGCCAAAACCGTTGTATACATACATATGTACATGCGTTTTAAGAGCACTCGTACACCTGTAAGTTCTTACGTAAGAGCGCTCGTACACCTGTAAGTTCTTACGTAAGTTATAGGGACGGGGCTATACTAAGGAATGAGAGGTGAATATCACTATCTTATTCCTTAGTATAGCCCCGTCCCTATAACTTACGTAAGAACTTACAGGTGTACGGCTGGCCTAAGTTATAGGGATGGACTATACTAAGGAATGAGAGGTGAATATCACTATCTCATTCCTTAGTATAGCCCCGTCCCTATAACTTACGTAAGAACTTACAAGTGTACGAGCGCTCTAAGACATATTTTATGCCTTGTTTAATCAATTGTGAAAAACAATAATCTTCATAACAACACCCCGAGTATTTTCCCGCAATTTTGAGAATATTCTGCAACTTGTCCATTTCTACTTCGACCACGTGAATTTACACATTTATTTTATACCTACTACTGATAATGATGAATAGTACAGAATAATTATGTATTTGTGCATGGGGTCTTAATTTAATGAATATGCTATTCGATTCGATACGTCAGTAAGCTTTTATCAAGCTACCAGTAATTAAATTCACGCATAACGAATTCTGAAAGTGAAAAAGCACAATAAGCTACGAATGACTGAGTACATAAGTCAATGATAAAAAGCTTTCGTTTTCCCGTTAACTTATTTATAGGTTAATTACAAACATTAATATGGAATTTGTACAGTCGACGTCAAAGATATCATTGCGGTTTAGGCGCCAAAAATATATTTAAACGACCTTAATGTTAAGGCAATAAAGTCGTGTAAATATATTTTTGGCACCTAAATCGTAATGAAATCTTTGACGTCGACTGTACATTATTTTATTTTTAGCCTCATACGCAAAATATATTATTTAAATAAACGCGTATTTCTTCGTAACTTGCACTAAGTTTCTTTAAATAAAGTGTTAAGTTTACTTAAATAAGTACTATTACAGTCGCAAAGGCTCATTTACACTAAAAGAGTAGAGTGGTAAAATGTCACAAATTGACTTTTACAGCGGTTCTCCTGCTGGTTTATAGCAAGGGGTGTTCTACTCGAATGGAAGCTTAAAATAGCTGTATAAATACCTACCTGTGTGTAGATACGCCGCGAAAGGCGTAATATGGCAGAAATTTGGAATATTGCTGTTACCTAAGGTTAAAGTATGTTATATGATACATAAGATGTACGAGTATACTACCCAACAAGCCAACATATCTATTTTAATTATACTCTTAAAGTAACAGTACCTAACGTTTTCTCAATGCCCTTTAAAGTTCGACATACCTACTTAGTTTATAAGTTTATTTACAGTCTTCACAGTTAACTGTGAAAGTAGGTACTTAAATGACAATGTTTCATTTTGACTATTAAGTATTTTCCGAAAGCAACCAAATTTCAAAGGTTAGACTTTTTATTTCTACATCTGTTTATTTGATATTATGCCCAATATTTACTAATTACTACGCTACTGTCTACGCTTGGCGTATTATTTCCATTCCTGGCCAAGACATGGCTACCGTGAACTATTGTCTAGACTAGACTAACAATGTAGATTTACCGGCAGATGAACGCGAAAGATAAGTCTGTAATTGGGTGTCGGTTACACGCCACGCGCATGAGAAATTTGAATAAACCTGACGCCAACCTCCCATTCGAAAGGATGCAACTGTCATACGATGTCAGGAACTGCATCCTTATTGACTTCGTGTGCAAGGACTACTGCGGAATACATTGCCGAGGCAAGGTTAAAGCAGTACTGTTTACCCTAATTAATACTGTTAGTTGGAATCTCTCCTGATGTTTTCCTTTCATTTGATTTGCATTTGAAATGTGGTTCTCACTTGCTAATTGGCGCATTTGGAGTCAAACTAGGATGAGTTGTTAGTACAGATTAATTTAAGATCACTTGTACTAAATTAAGAAAAGAACGTTGATTTTCTCATAAGTACCTACCTAGTAATTGTAAACAGGTTATAGTGGACGGATAATTTCATCTTCAATCATTTTTTTTAATTCTTCCAATATTGAAGACGATTTTGTTTCTTTGACAGATATATTAGATATAACCTGTAAACATACTCGTTACTAAAATAATGAAATAACGATTGATACATTCGTTGGACAAATAGCGAGGTACTCTTTGGTAGCAATAGCATGCCGGATTGGAAATTATTGCAATATCAGTAGGTAGGTACATCATTCACACTTGTCAATTAATTATAAATTATAAGCTTCGCCTTAACACCTACGCCTCTTCAGTGAATGATCAATGTGATCATTGTAATCAATTAAATCAAAGATAAGCTCGTTTTATTGTTATACCGACTACGACTTTCTTTCGCCGCGCTTCATTGATCCTTATCAGATCGTTCCCAAACTCGTTAGGTAATTCAATTCAATTTTGTGGCGTACTTTACTTAACTGAATGAAATAAACGACAACTTTTATTAGGTACCTGTACGGTCCTATTTTAGGTATAGGTATTACATAGCATATAGGTGCCACTCCGTGATAGCTATTTACTACCAAACTAACCACATAAAAATATCCATGACTTGCCCAATGCACTATGCCCAATTGCAAATCTACCCTATTTATTAATGAAATAATTAATTAGATTAGATATACACCTCCGCTATCTAGTTTGCCCGACATACGTATGTAATGGTAATTAAGTACCTAGGTAATTATACCTATACAATCCCGATAACACTCGAAAGGAAACGTAAAGTAAGACTTCAGATTATTCTTATAGGGCCGCGTTTCAGAAATTCTTGAAAGAAAATTTTGGTTCATACATTGAAGTATGAAAAAAAAATGGATTTTTGGAAGCGCGGGCCAATAAAATGATGGTCGTAAAAACTAACATTCTTTAACAATATATCTTTTTCCGGTAGTCCTTTGGCAAGTACTGCCACAAGAGCCTCAAAGTTGAAAACCTGTTTTTGCCGATACTGGTTATAATTTTCATGTAATTAAATTGTGCAAATTCTATATTTATGACAAATAATGTTATTTTGTTTCTACATAAATGTAAAACGGAAAATATTCACGAACTACTGACTTTTCTCAAAAAAACCTTAAAAATAGAGTCGATCTTTGGGCTTATAAACGAAGTACAAAATGAAAGTAAATCCAAAAATGATCATAATATTTTTTGATTCTCTAGCCACGAAGTATCGATCCATAAAAATTATTTTATGAATTTCCAAAAATAAAAAAATCGATCCACCCTAGTAAACATACACGTTGGTTTCGTTAAAGTAATTAAAAATCAAGTCTTTGCTGTAAATACAGTGTATTTACAATGTTTATTTTGATTACACTGCGTGATCGACGGTGGTACAGCTATTTGGGTCCGGACCCTTCCGTGTGTCATTCATGTCAAGCGGATAGGAAGTAATGGTAGGGTGCAGGACATTGGCCTGCCGCGTCCGACCGGACAAACATTCGCGCCATTACAACAAAGTTCGGTTAGTGTTAAAACATAACCTCCAAAAGGGTAACGGACTATACTCTGTTTCGTTTGGTGTTTAAAAAAAGGTAAACAATCTTGCAGTATCTTCTTATTGAAAAATGCATATAAAAATCCAAACTTGGTACTTAATGAATCAAAAACAATGTAAATTACTGTATTTCCTTGTTATATTATGTATATTTGCTAAAACTTATTTTCTACTCGTAGTTTTCAATAAAAAGATTCTGCAAGATTGTTTACCTTTTTTTAAACACCAAACGAAACAGAGCATAGGTAGTTATAAATCTATGAGTGTAACAAAAATAGTGATGACTAAGGGTGTACTTGGGTGTGTATTCTGATCAGGACGAAGCCAGTGATTTTTTGTATGGTGTGTAAAGGTAGTGCTCAATGCTAGGCTAGTATTTGACGCGGTACTTTATGTTAAGGTGACAAGGTTTAAAGTCGGATATCGAAAAATCTTACGTTCTTCAAATTTAAATTTTGACATAAAATGCCTATGTCGAATATTGATCTTCTTCCTATGACTATCTCCTGACATGATAGGTAAATCGAGCAAATCGACAGAAAAAACGCGAAATTGTGTTTCCTACAATTTTTTTTTACTTAATCAGAATACAATACTGAATATGCTCTTAAACAAAACATCAATATTTATTTTAAAAACTGGATATGTTTACAGCTTTCTATTGAATCGACGATGAAACAAAGTTAACAGCTAATGATGTCGTAAAATATGGAAACAACAATACAACTCAAATTCACTCAGAGCTCGTAACGAAACTGTAACAAGGCAATAAACAGTTTAATCGCTTGCAGGTCCCGAGTCCGGAGCTAATCCAGAAAGTTGTCGACGTATTGGAAAACTTCCGAAGATTGTGTTCCGTGTGGTGACTCTGCCGTGTTCCTCCGGAGTTCCGGGGGCTGTAGAGGGTTATTTAAAGTTGCCAAAGTGTCTCCGATAAAGTTGTCGGCGATGGACAGCAACTCGGTGTCGCCGATGCCAGAGCTGGCGCCGATCGCCGAGTTCGACAAATCGCCGCCGTCGCCACCGAACGAAGAGGTACCGATGGACGACTTGCCGCCGCCCCCGGCCACCATCTCGGGGCAGACGGACGGGAAGAAGGTTAAAATGTGAGTACTTTATCATTATTTCAAATATTTTACCATGTACCTACTTAATGTCAAATTATAATAATCTTATTGTCCATATACATTCTCATCTGATGAGTAAAGGCGAGTTTTTATTTATGCCAAAAAAATATACGAGTATGTATGAATTTGGAAGGAAATAGCCTAATTATTCGTACCCATGGGGGTACGAATAATACTCGTACACATAATAATGTAATGGGTAAGCTTTATGAAACGCACGTCTTTTATAGTTGTATAGTAGGTAGTCTTTTTAGATATTAACGGTTAATAAATACGGATCAGGTGGAATTTTTCCGAGTGTATCTATAATATAACTACAAGTAATATAAGCTACTAACTAATGGTGCCGTCTTTCATCATCATCACATTAGTCAATACGTCTACTGCTGGACATTGGCTTTTGGTATTCAAGCAGGTAGTTAACAGCTTCTTTGCATTCGTATTGTTATAAGATATTATTCAATACCTACAATTTTGGCGAACCAAGTTGCATAAACATTTAAATATTTTGTATATCTCATATCGATTTAAACACGTCTTAAGATATGTCCAGCGTTGCCTGTCCACACTAGGCCTATTTTAGCTTTTATTTTCAGCTACCATCAGGCAAAACTGCCAGACATACCTTACCTATTCGTCGGGTAAATCCATGTCATTAGCTTTCAGTCATTGTCCTTGATGCAGTTAACATTATTTAGCTACGGGACTTCAGTTGTTCATTGTCAAAGCACCTAGTTAAAGCATCAAAGTACCCTTTTTAATGGCCACCTTCGGCGTTTAACAAGTCTACCTAACATTAACAGTGACTACCACCCTTCGACATTAGTTTAAAGGGTTAATAAACCTTCACAATGTTTGGTGATCATTATCACAATATCACTGTATCGACTCGACTCTAGCTACTTGAACCCACGTAACCTTAAACCCACCCAGGGCCTACTATTCGGGTCCCCTTTAATATGCCTAATATTAATAGTCCTAATATGAATTCGCATAACGGATTTGGCATAAATAATTAAGCATAATATTGAATAGGCAAAATAATAAAATTCCATAATGCTTAATACGCATATTACTGATTACGCATAATTGAAATATGCATAACATTATTAAATATAACTTTATTCGTCCTAAAATGGATTAGCATAAACTTAGAAATCAAGCGAATAAGGCGGGGCAGATCAGGGTAAAACCAAGACAGTAAGGTTAAGTTCAAAAGACTAATAAGCAGGAGCGACGAAGCGAAGTTGAAGCCTAGCTTTCGTCGATATCTCCTACACATTCTAATGAACACGTCAGATACAATCAATTAAATAAAACATTAGGTATTTAATAATCAATTTTATTAGTAAAGAAATCACATCTTGGTAGACGCATGAGGCGCACAGTACAGAGTGTGTAGTGTGTACCTATTTAATACGGGCGTATATTTTAATGATGCTTAAAATAGGATCTAGGGAACCGATTTACCTATACCATGATTTCTACGATCACAAAACGATAACTGTATCCCGTATAAAATACACACGCCGTATTTATGAACATTATAAATTGCTAGGGTAAAAATGCGTGCAATAATTAAAATAAACAATATTTACTATAAAAATATAAGTAAGTATACATGTATGTCCGTCAATAAAATATGTCAAGACCTAAACATTAAATGTTATACCTACGCACAACGCACAAGTGAAAAAAAGTCTAAACTAGTTTTATATTGGAAGCAATATATAGTATATAATAATATTATTAATACGTACTAATCGACAGTAACTTGGCAAAAATATTAGGTAGGTATATAGTATCGGTTTCGCTACGCAATCTATGATCGGTCATTATTATTTTATCTATTATAATTTATACCTTTCATTAAGTATACCAATTAGTATTATGCTCATCCTAATTATTCCAAATCATCGTTATGATAGTTTACGTTATACGTAAATACATTATGCGTAATCGTTTATGCGAAATTATGCTTATGCCGCTTAAATAGTATGCTTAACAACGCTATGCCAATTTGAAGTATGCGTAATAAATTATGCGAATTAATATAGACTCCTACTATTCGGTGTCTGAATATTTGGCAGAATAAAATTTGGCACATTTAATTTTGATGGTATTGTTTAAATTTTTTTATGTATTTTTTATTTATTTTAAAGGCCATAGTCGGATTTTCATAGTAAGTCAGCCTTTAAATCAACCAGACTCTAGTATTTTTTTGTGAGTACCTCTTATGGTGAAGAATATTTCTGCTGCGTATCAACGTCCTATCGGTGACAGTTTTTGACTTATGATTTTTTTTAGTTTTTTCTTTAATGTGTTGTATCTCAGGATGTATAAAAGCGAATTGCTTCAAATTTTGAAATAATGTTCTTTATTTAGATATGCATCGAATTAAAAAAAATGAATATCGATTGTCGTATAAAAAAAAGAAAAAAAAAGACCAAAAAATTTTTCATATTTTTTTTTGTGTACCTATGAAGTAGTGACACCTCTATTTTCTTTTTCTAATTATAGACCATACATTGGCCTACTAGTTGCCTAAGTATCAAAATTTTCCAAGCGGTACTTCTTACCAAAAATCGGCAATATGTGTGGTCAAGTTCTGCATTCAATCGGTGTTTTTCAATGTAGTATACAAACTCTTCATTTATATTTGAGTTTTCTTATCAGGTTATCTTATTTAAGAGTAAATGCTAATGACAACTTAATGTCATCATGATGCAAGCTGTTTATTTCATTATTAATCGGCCGTTTACCATTTCAACTAGCGTATCTCGATAATATTTAACTGCAATATATTATTTTTAATTAATATCTCATAAATAATATCGTATTACGCTAGTTAAAATAATAAACGGCCGATTAATAATGAAATAAACAGCTTGCATCATGATGACATTAAGTTGTCATTAGCATTTACTCTTAAATAAGATAACCTGATAAGAAAACTCAAATATAAATGAAGAGTTTGTATACTACATTGAAAAACACCGATTGAATGCAGAACTTGACCACACATATTGCCGATTTTTGGTAAGAAGTACCGCTTGGAAAATTTTGATACTTAGGCAACTAGTAGGCCAATGTATGGTCTATAATTAGAAAAAGAAAATAGAGGTGTCACTACTTCATAGGTACACAAAAAAAAATATGAAAAATGTTTTAGTCTTTTTTTTTCTTTTTTTTATACGACAATCGATATTCATTTTTTTAAATTCAATGCATATCTAAATAAAGAACATTATTTCAAGATTTGAAGCAATTCGCTTTTATACATCCTGAGATACAACACATTAAAGAAAAAACTAAAAAAAATCATAAGTTAAAAACTGTCACCGATAGGACGTTGATACTCAGCAGAAATATTCTTCACCATAAGAGGTACTCACAAAAAAATACTAGAGTCTGGTTGATTTAAAGGCTGACTTACTATGAAAATCCGACTATGGCCTTTATTCTTTATTTTATGAATGTCAATATTTTTATATTAATTATTTATTTCTAAACGTTACTTGTTAATAGTGGTTTTTATTTTGTATTCCCATTGGAAATTGATAATTATTGTGTTTAAAACCTGATCATGTATGATTAATACGAAAATAAATGAATATGAATGTATACGAGTATGTATAGTAAAATGACAAATAGGTAACTACCTCACGTTGTTACACTAACTATTATTGAAGCAAAAGTTCCACCAACAATAGTATGTATTATTTGGTGTTTGATTGATTGGCTTCATAAGTAGATCGATAATGATTCATTAATTATTGTTTTATGTCAGGAGTGAAGGTTATTATTTTTAGAATCTTTACCACGTAGGTATCTAACTACATACTACATTTACTATAAATATGTCTATTTACATTTGTTTAGCACCCAGGTGACCACAATTTCTGAGCAGGAATCTATTGTTATGGCGTAAAGGTACATTTAGACCAAACGAGCGTTCGCTCGTTTTATCCCCCACTCTAGGAAATTCGTTCGTTACACAAAACGTGATTCGTCGAAATTCGTTGATTTCGTAGAGTGGGGGATAGAATGAGTGAATGCTCGTTTGGTCTAAATGCACCTTTAGTGTGCATGTTTAGATATTTTAACACCGTGGAACGCTCCGATATATCTAATAGCGAATGTACAAGGTTCGTGAACCTCGCTTTGAACGAAACTCTTGAATATTTGATGAGGTTTTCATCGCGCGTTGTAGCGTACGTTATTAAATCAAAGTTAGTACCTACCTACCTTTATCTATTAGTGATTTAGCAAAAGTTATGAAGAACCTTGCAAAATAATTACCAAAAAGTCTTACATTTAATTAAAACCTGTGAACTAATTAGGAATGTAAGATAGTAAAAATCTTTTGCACTTTTTGAGTAACCCTCACGCTTTTAAGTCGAAAAATGTTCGATATGTTTCGTTCCGTGTATGAGGAGCTTTTTCAAGAGCCAATCGCCATGGCTGCACAACGAAGATATAAATATAATTTTAATATGAATAAGTTTCACGAGAATTTCTGTTTAAAATGTAAGTTAGGTAAAGTAATAGAGTTTAGCATAGTAGGTACGAATACTACGAATCTGATACCTATGATGTCACGATGACGACTGGTGATGATGATGAAGAGTCTCAAAAAGACAATATGGAAATTTAACCTAAGCCATGTTATGCCATTTACCGAAACCGATCTTGTTATATAGCATTTTGAACATTTAATGTATTAAATACAGTTAGATAGCCAGAGCTATTAGTGTGTCGGTAATTATACTCCGATCTCACGAACAAAACTAATCTCATTTTATCGTTTGTCGGATAATAAGGGAGATTTCAATGTAAGGGAACTTGACAAAGTAATTTCCTTCTGGGATCACAGCTGAGATTCCATTTCCTTTTCCTCGTAAACCAATATTCTGCTGTGGCATCTTGTAATGTTGTTATACCTTTATTTCACGCAAAGCAAAGAGTTTCAACGGAAATGCTATTTCGGAGGAATATCAGAGCCATATCGTCGCTATACTTAGATACTCAAGTACTCCTAGATACAATTACATAGATGGGTCAAACACGAACCCATGTGCGGAGTCTTTCCGGTGGACAATCAAAAAGTTAAGGCCTTTAAAGCTTTATTTTCTTATGAAAGCCTTATCTACATTAAGACATACTCCTTGTTCATTACGTTGTATGGTAATAGTACATTGTGCATCAAGGGAGGTAAGTACGGAATTACTAACGAGAGTGTTAGAAGCCCGACGCCGTTAGGCGGAGGGCTTTTATGACTCGAGTTAGTATTCCGCTTACCGACCGTGATGCATACAATGTTTTTCATCACACTTGCCGACAAAAAAAGTAAGTTTTAAGACATAATATTATTAAATAACGTACTGACATTTCTATTACTCCCTAGGGAATTTCACTTTTCTATTACTCCCGCTACGCGCGCAAGCAATGGCGCGCTTAGACAGCAAGTGTGATGAAAAAATCATTACCTACTACCTGTCCACAGGCTGTTACCTATTGACCACAGGAAAGAGTGCGTGTTCAGCTGAACTGTAGAGCCCCTCTTTCCTATAGCCAATAGTAAATAACCGGTAGGAGTGAAGTCATGATTGTTTTCATACATTCAAGAGCAAAGGAGTACCTTTAAATGAAAATAAAGGTTTAATAAAAAAATTAAATCTAATAGCCCTTAACTTTTAAAAGGTCAACCGGAAAGACTCATAACATGGTTTTGTGTTCGACCCAGATAACTGCAATACATATAACATTATTAATATATCTAAGCATTACACTAACTGAAGCAATATTATTATTTTGTAGCATCGCCAGCACTGTTAGCGGCCCATTAGTGGAGCCATTTCAAAGACATAGGGTTTACTGATGGTCAGCTGAGGGTGTTGTTGTTTATTTGTTACGTTTAGTAGTTGTAGTTTAATATGCAGGTAAATGAGGAGGTACTTATCACACACTTATTTTTGTTATTTTAAAGCGTATTATTCGCCAACAAACTGTCTACAGTTTGTCGAACGAAATTGTGTACCCTACCACCTAAGCTTTCTTTTGTGATAAATAACTTAAAAAAAAACAACCTCGAATCTTCAGCAATCAATTTATGGGGGCATTTCTCCTAGCGTTTCAACCGCCGTGACTTCGATGGCAGCTTTATCACACGAATCCAGTGAGAGATGCAAGAACTTTTGGATATATTGGTAAACGTAGTTGACAACTAGATACCCACCAAGATATCCAAAAAATGTATGAGTTACCCACGGAAATCGGGTAATAATGTGGCCACCAAAGTCATGGCGGTTGAAACGCTCGGAGAAATGGGAAATGGCACCTTTCTTTCACTCTGAATAGAGGTTGTTTTTCTATCAAGTGAGTTTTGCAGATACGAGGATGAGTAAGTTGGCGGTGATATTTCTGCCTTTTCGATTGGCCCAAGAGATTTTTGTTAGCTTTGCCTAGTTTTGCTCAATATCTAATACACTGACAGGAGAGACGAGGGTCCGTAATATCTAATTCATAATACGTCCATCGGATAGTTACTGACGTCAACTATTTTCAGATGAAATATACGCATGTGTAGAGAGTTTTTTGATTAAGGGCTGATTTTTCAATCCTCAGTTAAAGGTATCCGTCAGTTAAAAGTATTACCATCCTTATCGCTGGTCATCAGTCAAAAAAGGATAGAGCGAACATTTATTTGACAGTTACTGTTATCTGGGGATTGAAAAATCAGTACTAAAAGGTATTGTTTGAATTCTTCTTCGGTTACAAATATACCTAGTCAAACGGTGAAACTCACGTGTCTTTAGTCACTACACGCGATATGTTTTAGAGTCTAGGGTCCTAACCTAGGCTAGTCCTAAACATGTCGCGGTTAGTAGGTAACTAAAAACCTACACGTGTGTTTGACCGTTAAACGATATTTATAGGTATTATTTACGTCTCACGAAAGTTTCGAATCTTCTTGAGCTGATGCTAATTAACGTGATTTGATTACGAAATATAAATAGCTCCAAAGCTCACAATTTTGTTACCTTCCTAGGGGCTACCTTGATGATCATATTTTTCACTTTTTGTGATATTGGCTCACGATGTTTAAATCGTCCAATATATTTTGAATGCTTAAAAATCTGGCGTACAGAAACAGAGTACAGAGAATAAACGAATAACCCTTTAATGACGCGACCTGCCTCAATTTAATTAACGACATAATTAAAAGCTAATCAAATCAACCAGTGAACCTGAATTGATGACTACTCACGAAGGGTAATGAAGTGAATTATGCTCCTAGTTTCCCTGCGAGATCGAATTTGAAATGAGGTGACACGCGTGAACACCATTTACAAAGTCACTAGGCCTGATGGGAACTTTGGAATCCACAAATTTAGAGGATTTGTGTGTATCTCCGACGAAGACGTCTTTAGAATGATAGATACAGTAACCTCGGTTTACGGTACTGATGTTACAAGTCTACGGAAGCTGCTTACCATCGAACGAGCCGTATGTATACTTACTTATCACCGTCATAGTATAGAAAATAGTATTTTTAATAATAGTTTTTTATAATAGGGGCCTAAAACATGCCTAAAACAATATTTCATTTGAACCTCATTTTAATTCGCATATAAGACACGTTACGTAGACTGTAGTGTTGCTAAGAAGAGATTTCTGATTCATCACGAAATTGTGATGAGTGCAACAGAAGTCTGCTAAATATCTTAAACGGGTACCTAACGGGCTTTTTAACAACTGTTGTCCTAAATTGTGTGTAAAATAATCTACCTATGGATATTAAGTACCTACCAATTTATTACATATAATCAGATTGTATTAGTGGCGAGAAATACATCATAACAATTTAGCAATTGCCTAATTATTGTAATATTTTATTTTATTTTATTTGTCATAGTGCTTCCATCTTTGTTCTTCATTCCGAACTAACGAATGTTCATGACATGATGGTAAACACAAAACACTAATCGTAGCGAGGGAGCGAATGCAATACTGCAGCCAACGGTCACTAGGTGGCGTAACAAGTACTATACTGTGACTGCGCTGACTCACAACACAAAATACGTTTTAAATCTAACAAATGCCAACATTATTATGTGAATGGATAATTGACAATACTAGCGTAAAGAAGTTTGTCATTCAAAACTATTTAAAACAATTGTTTATACAATGCCTGTTATCTCTTTCTATCAATTGAAGATGATAACGTGTGGTCTCAGTCTCACATCGACTGGTTTGTATCGAAGTAGGGCGACAGCGTCGTTCGGATCGAGTCGAGATCTCGGAGAGAGGCGACACGGACCCCGCGAACATGCTCCTGTGACAGCTTGCCGCCGAAACTTTTTAAATTCGAATTTAAAAATCGAACGACTGTGAGTTAGTGATCAGTGTTTTTTCGTCCAGTGTTAATTTTTGTGAGTGCAACGGAAAAATGGCGAGAGGAAAGAGTCAACCGTATGTTATTTTTTTAAATTATTATATTATTGTATAAGTTATTTTTATTATTTTGTCATCCTGGCCCTATGTAGGTTTACCGATTAGACACGGACGCCTACAAATAGTGACTTACCCGTTGGGATAATAATTGTTGTGAGTGTTATAACAACAATTAAGTTAAGTGCGTTCGTTGAGAATTTTAACTACCCTTCCTGTCACTTTAATTGTTCACATCATGTTGTCCAGCTTGCTTAGGTATAAGTATTTTTTATTGTTAATTACTTGTAAAATTGGTTCATGTCACGAACATAAATAAATAAATATAATAGGTACATAAAATATATCTACGCGAGCATTAAAAAAATCTGTTGTACGAAAATTGATTTCATGTAAAAATGTTAATTGATTTCAGAAAAAATATAAGAAATTATTTTGTTGATTAGGCATCAATTGAGAAAACTAGATTTTCTGTACGTATTTTATAAGTAAGGTTATATTTATTATATTTACTTTTCACTAGGGACAT
>JALPQI010007473.1:0-49724 GCA_025490895.1 Thaumatotibia leucotreta
TTTGGTTGATCTAACTTGAACAGTTTACGAAATATGCCACTTTCAACGGCACCCTGTACATTTTTACATTATCTTGAATAACTCTAAAACAAAAGAAGATCTAGAGCTGATATTAAGCATGGAGTATTTTTAGGGCCTGCTAGTACACCACCTAAAATATTGACCTCATCCGTGGGGAAAGGCACCTCTTGTTCGGTAAGGCTGCTAGACCCTTTATAAATAATCTCAAAAAAAACTTTAATACTGTCATTAGGTCGGATTGTAGAGACAAAAATGTAGACCGTTTAAGAAAACCATCTGAAATGTACGGTAATACGAGTTTTTTTAATCATGAGTTGCTATTTTTATATCTACGGAGTCATCTGACGATAAACTTCAGGGAAATTCCAATACAATCTGACGTTAAAAACGGTTCCACTTGTATTATGAATATTTGTAATCAGCGCGATTCCAGTATTTTTTATGAAAAAATCCACTTGACCCGTATACACTGACGAGTGTATATCATAATTTCAGTCAAAAGACGTCTACTTACTGCCAAGCATAGGCCTCCCCTTTGAACCTCCACATACACCGGTTCGAACTGTTGGAAGCGACTTGCATCCAGCGTCTCCCGGCGATCTTCAAAAGATCATCTGTCCTTCTCGTGGGTGGACGTAATACACTGCGTTTGCCAAACTGAGGTCTCCACTCGAGCACTTTTCGACCCCCATCGGCCATCTGCTCTGCGTGCAATGTAGCCTGCCCATCGCCACTTCAGTTCAGGCACGAGAGTTGAGGCCACGCAGTCGCACACATCAACAGTTCATGTAAACACACGGGGAATTTGAAATTAGTGTTATTTTCGTACTGACAGCAAACCCAATTGCCACTGTAAGATTGACCAAAAAGTTTGTTCAAGGGATTTGCTTAAAAATTTTGACGCAAGTCATTCATTCATTCACTACATTGTTTGCAATTAGTACTTCATTTGGATGTGTGTGTAATCATTCACCTCAACTCTCGTGCCGATACCTATAGTAGGAGAGATTTATGTCCACCAGTGGACTAACTTAGGCTGATAACGTGTTGGGAAATTTATCAACGTAAAACACGTAAAACGCTGCGACTGATGCCTATCAAAATGAGATCAAAATATAATATATTCTAATTCGAATAGCTCTCCATTGGTAATCGAGGCCTTTCATCGGAATCGAGCGTTAAATAAACCATTGCTGACGGTTAATATGTTAAGATATCCAGCAATTTGTAGGGTAAATTGCAATCTATGGTGTCTTTATACTTAATGGTCTATTAAAGGTTATATTGACCGCCAAATCCGGCATCTTTCAACGTCAAGCCGACGTCAGGGCAATGAAGCAATAAAGTGTTCAAGCAAATAAAGATCTACACCTGTATTTATTTACCTACATGTACTTATACCTGTATTATTTATTAGGTATTTTGTTTTTAAGATTATGTACCTACTCAAATATATTAATATTTCTCTATTTATTTCAGCCGTGACATAAAAGGTATTTCCATAATTTTATTGTTATCGTTAATAATGATGTGCTTAATAAAAAAATAAGGTGCATTTTTTTCATAGCCTATCAGAGCATCCCACTGCTGGGCAAAGTCTACCTTAGATCTCCTCAAATCCCTATTTTATGTATATTTTGGCCAATTGTTGTCGAAGGCGTCCAGGTTGGCCCGCCATATCCGCATGGGCCTGCCCCGTCCGTACCTTGCATGTAAGAAAGAAAGAAAGAAGAAAGAAAGAAAAAACGTTTATTCGAGACAGTACAAACAAAACAAAACAGTACCTAAACACGAAATTTTGTCTCCAAATGGCCAAAACTCAGCATTTTGCCAGCAGAGCCAGCGCTGGTCTTCCGCTTTGGCCATTTGAGCTTGTCACTTACAACAGAAAAAAAAAATACCAATGAATGTTTACACAAATTACAAATTTATACACAAGAACTTAAAAATAAATAAAGCATAAAACTAAAACATAAGAAAAGCGGCTGAGCTTGTAACGCTCACGTCACGTTGTGCATGTGGTATCCATTTAGACATAAGTCGCATATTAGCCAATTTTTAAAACCAATTTACTAGAAATTGCATCACGTGAAATGCATTTTATAGTTCTATAAGGTTGATAATCTTTTCTTAACTAGTGCTGAAAAATAAACTTTGCGCACGCTTCGCGTACGTTTATTTCTCTTTTTAGGGCACTTGTTATGAAAAAAGTCATACACGTGTAAAAACTTATTTTTAACTCGGGTGATTGTCGCCCTCGTTTCACTCGTCTTTCGCTCTTTCACCCTCGTCGAATTTTTTTTTTCTGCACTTGCATCGAAATGTACTATTAAGTAAACAATATAATTTTTGTATGAAAGTGCGACACGATAAAAAGCGAGAGCCTTTGAACTAAAGTAAAAAATTCTTAGTTTATAGTTGAGTTTAAATATTCTAACTCACAAGTTACCATCCACTATATTAAACAGAATCGCCAAAATATTCAGAATTAACTTGCCTCGCGAATTTTTAACCGAAATCAAAACCGCCAAAACCAACGGGTTGGCGGTTACTTGAAAGTATAAAAAAATCTATATATTTTCGAACATTGTGAAAACACAAATCAAATTATTTATTAATTAAATATTTTGATTTGTACTTTTAATTTTTCTCCAGTAGTCACACTACTTAATACTATATAAATTATAAATATTAGATGTCATATACCAAAGAAAACGACCAAGATCACCTATGTCCGAGGTGGGGATCGAACCCACGTACTCAGCTTTCGCGGCTGATGCCTGTACCCCTCGGCCACTCGGTCTTAGCAACCACCGGTCAAATTTCTCGGGTATATGCAATCCCTTACAAGGCTAGGCGCCTTTGACCATTCTCTAAGGGCAAGCACTAACTACATGCCTGCACCTCCTATTTAGAATACTTTACAGTTTTCTAGAATAGCTAGAGAGAGATGGTGCTGCCATCTATTGAACATTGTGAAAACACAAATCAAATTATTTATTAACTAAATATTTTGATTTGTACTTTTAATTTTTCTCCAGTAGTCACACTACTTAATACTATATAAATTATAAATATTAGATGTCATATACCAAAGAAAAACGACCAAGATCACCTATGTCCGAGGTGGGGATCGAACCCACGTACTCAGCTTTCGCGGCTGATGCCTGTACCCCTCGGCCACTCGGTCTTAGCAACCACCGGTCAAATTTCTCGGGTATATGCAATCCCTTACAAGGCTAGGCGCCTTTGACCATTCTCTAAGGGCAAGCACTAACTACATGCCTGCACCTCCTATTTAGAATACTTTACAGTTTTCTAGAATAGCTAGAGAGAGATGGTGCTGCCATCTATTGAACATTGTGAAAACACAAATCAAATTATTTATTAACTAAATATTTTGATTTGTACTTTTAATTTTTCTCCAGTAGTCACACTACTTAATACTATATAAATTGATAGTGGATTTTCGCGAGAGCAACTCAGAAGCGTATATTTTCGTAACTAGTGAAGTGTTAAAGCCGTACAATCCGTGTGTTCCCAATGATGAACGAGTACAGGAGAGATTAACCAGTTAAGGTATAATAGTAGAACCTCGATTATCCGAACTAATTGGGATCGAAACCAGTTCAGATAATCAAAATGTCGGTTATTGAATTAAAACTTTCGTGAGACACAATAAGGGTCTTTCTATGCGATTTTTTTACGCGTTTTCATTGTTTATTACCATCACCACTTTATTTTCCGTTTTATAAAAACAAACGAGATTATTATGCCAGAATAGCAGACAAATATGCGTCTGCTACAAGATAACCGAAAATAACTCCACTATTTATACGCTGTTCGTCAATAATTTGGGAATGGTAATGACTTGATAGGTGCGACAGAATAATCGCATAGAACTACCCATAACTATACATATAATTAAAAGGTTAAGCTCAAGTGTATTTTTTCATTATGCTATATGTTTCAGAGGGCCTAGGTCTCCAATATCAAGCACCGAGTCCTCGTTCACGCCTCGCGACTAGCTCTTCATTTATAGTTATTATGTGTCACTAAAGTTTAAATTAAACAATTTCTGTTATTCCACAATGTAATAAACGTAAGTACCTACCGTTACGGCAAGTGAAAATGTGGCACGTTTTTACGAAACTACATTTATTGATATTTGAACAGGAAAGAAGAGAAAATATCGTTATTCGAATAGTGTCATAATAATACTTAGGTATTAATAACGATATTTAAATTTCGCATTACGCATTCAAATGAGCATGAAGTAGCAGGTACTATGTATACAAATACTATTAATTTATATATGCAAATGAAATATGATACTAACTTAGTTTTCAACTTTTTGGGTCACCCTTCAAGCTTACTCTAACATCAGTATATTCACGTGCGACTAGATAATTAAGTTTAAGTATGTCTACAGAACATAAAACCTAAACTAGAGTGGCGACTCACAAGCGCGGCGCGTACTGAAAAATGTCGGTTGCTCGGAACAAAAAAAAATTGTACATTAATAGTATCTTTATTAAATTATAACGTTTGTTGAAACGAGACATGTTTCCACATGCTCGATATCGTTGGTTTACAACCAGAACTCACTAAGTAACAAATACCTAACTATTTCAAATAAAGCTCGTATCTACGAGTAAATTCGTATTCTTCTGGTTCTGGTTAGTCAAAGTCAAACTATTTATTATCATTTTCGAATCGTCTGACACTATCAAGAGAGAAAAAAAAATCTACTACTGGTTCTAACCCTACACCACTGTCCTGAGAAGAACCAGTAAGAAACTCAGGTTTTGTTTCGTTACTGACATAAGAGGTTGCTAAGAGTAGTGGCTGTTTTTACAGTGAGTTTTGCTGATCAGCCAATTATATCTATAGTATACCTAGTATAGAGCGGCACGTAACTGGGAGCGTAGCTCGATGGCATCGATTGTTCGGATCCGTGTTGAAACAAATTCGCTACCGAATTTGGATAATTGAGTGGTTTATCCGAACACGCGTTACGATAATTGAGAGTTCGCATAATTGAGGTTCGGATAATCGAGGTTTTACTACTAATTAGGTATGTACAGTCTATTATCGTTGTGTGGGCATTTGTGAAAATAATATTCATTAGCCGCAATCGTTTTCAAATATTTATAGTTTACAACTGTAAGCCACTATTAAGTAGCCACTGAAAATCTATTTGAACCTACCCAAATCTAAGGACAAAGTGTGCAATATAAAAATTGTTAGATTTACATGAAAGGACAGTCTTTTTGAAAAATGTAGAAGATATTTTCTATCAAAAAATAGACCAGGGAAATATTATGTCGTTTGGGTACTCTGCAGCTCTAAGCAGAAAAAAAGCTGAAAACGGAGTTATTACCAGCGTCGAAATCAGAAAAAATGTGATTTTTCTATCTAGAAGTTGTTGGTAGATCAGGGTATATAGGCAAGATGCCAAGCGCTATAACGCTTGGACTCGATTTCATCATTTTTTTAGAGTACGGCTCCACTGGCGCAGAGCGGAGCGGAGCTGTGCGAAAGTTGACCAATTACATTCTTCAAATTCAAAATTCGAAACACAATGATGCGACCTCATTGGCCGAGAGCCCACAGCTCCGCATCAGTGTAGCCGCACCCTAACTGTTCGGTCTTGAAGGGGAGAAGGGCGTACTTTCGGTGAGAGGCAGGGTGTGTCCATGCTGTACAATAGTACTATTTATAATACTACTATTTAATACGTACTATTTATATCTATTAGGAATTCTGCTTACTTCACTGCATAGTATAAAATAAAGTCACCGTTTCTGTCCCTATGTCCCTTTGTACGCTTAAATATTTAAAACTACGCAACGGATTTTGATGAGATTTTTTTTAATACGTAGAGTAATACAAGAGGAAGGTTTTTATGTAGTATAGTACCCGTGCAAAGCCGGGGCGGGTCGCTAGTATTAAATAGTTCATAGCTCTCTCGTCAAGCATTTGCGCCAGCAACAAATGTCCGAGCCACGGCCGTTAAGAGCCTCTATCTACAATTCAATAAATTAAGCGATACACCGGTTGTAACGTCCGTTGTTTTTACGATTTTTATTTGTTTATCACCAAGTGAGTTACTGCTGAGATAGGGAAGAAATGTAAATTAGAGTAGACGAGGGTCGTTTTACGGAGTTCAGTTTTGAAGTTTTTTCTCGCGTGCTCGCTTTAAAACTAGCCTTGCTGGAAACTTCGTCGGAAACGCGTGGAATGAATAAAGAGTTGTAATTAAAATAATTCCCATATCTTCGGGGATAGTGCAATACCGCGTAACTACCAAAGCAGATAGAGTTCAAATATCAAACAATTGTCATTCATTGAACGTATTGTGAAAACAGAAATCAAATTATTTTTCAACTAAATATTTTGATTTGTGTTTTTTTATTTTTCCCCAGTACTCACACTACTTAGTACTATATAAATTATAAATATTAGATGTCATTTACCAAAGAAAAATGACCAAGATCACCTAACGTCCGAGGTGGGGATCGAACCCACGTGCTCAGCTTACGCGGCCTTGAACGGGGTGATTTAGTAGGCTATACTGAACAACTTTTAATATGGCGCCAATCACGAAATGTAAAAAAAAAAATTGTCTTTTTCATATATTTTGACCGATTGATCACGACATTTTATATGAAAAAGGTAAATTTTTTTTTGAGATTTCTGGGTTAGCTCCATAGTAAAAGTTATTCAGTTTAACCTGCCACATCACCCCGTTCAAGGTTTTCAGTGGCTCGTAGAACACCCTGTATAATGTATCTATATTCAATGCTTTGTAATATATACATTTTATGTAGCGTGTGCTTCGTGCGATGTTCAAATTGCAAGACATTCCGAAGTAAAAACTTGGAATATGGGAACGTTTGAGACGCCAAAGGAGTTTCCATTCCTTTACGGAACGAGAACATTTCGCAACTTTTAGAAATTTCTCGAAAATTACATGGAAAATTAAAACGAGCGGAGCTTTAATGCGATAGCTTACTTACCATGAAATTGTTTGAAGTGCAAAATTGCGATGCATATCTAAGACGGAGGAAAATTCGTATAATATTATTATCCACATAATATTTATAATACATTAGGTAATGATTATAAGTACTATGTGGTCAAATGTCGACTAAGTACAACTTACCTAATAATAGTAATCATTATTTAGAAGTCACGATTAAAAGGTCAGCCAAAGAATATTTATCTAAGTGTACAGGATCTTAAGTAGTTCAAATATAAGTGAAAATGTAGAAAGCTTAATAAAATAAAAAAATATTACTATCATAGTCAATATAAAGAAGCCAATATAAATAAAATAAATAAAAAAATAAAAAAATTAAGGGGCAGATGCTAGAAATATTCATAGATTAGGTACTTCATCACATCATCAGCCTATGATAGTCCACTGCTGGACGTAGGCCTCTCCTATGCGTATAGACGCATTAGGAGGTAAATGCCCATAATCGCCACGCTGGGCAAGCGGATTGGCGATTGCAGTAATATGTCACCTATGAGGACGCTGCTGCCCATCATCAATCTTTTATCAAATAATGGTCAGTGATTAGGTACTTATTAGGTACTAAATCATTAGTGCGCGAGGCCGATTCGAAATCGATCGTTTGTTTTTGAAGATGAGAGATTGAGAGAAAATTTGAAGTTAAAAATGTCATATAAAGTATTCTGGATTCAGTCTATTTTAAGAGAAAATTAGATTTTTTCTTAAAACCGTTTTAGACTGTTACGCTATGATAAACGCATTTTAGGAAACGATTTTGTCACCATGTTGTTTTAAGTCTTGTCACACTTGATTGACAGACATCAAATGAACAAAAAAATCTTTAAATTAGCAAATGTAAAAAAAAACTATATAGTGCATTTTTTGCGTTAGTTTGATTAATTTCCTCATGGGCAATGTACCAAGCCTATACAAACAAAAGAAGTATCCAACAATTAAGAAAATATTCAGGAGTAAAATTTTCTCGACATAAGGACTGCATGCACATGCACTATATTAATAAGCTGCAGTGCACTCGAGGTGCAAATCCGCATTATTTCCCGACCGCCGCGCCGGATATTCACACTATGTGGTCACCATGCCTTACCCTGTATCGGGGGATAGTTTAAAAACTAAAATAAAGCGTGTCATACACTACGCAGTTACGATAATATACGAGATGATACATTCAGTCTAAATCCCTCAAACTGAGTGGACCTGTTTTTTGGTGCAGATTGTTTATACGGGATGTTTTCGTGTTTATCTCTTCCAGATTTAATAGACATCTCGTCAGATGACGATTCTGATTTTGAATTTGATTTTCGTGTTGCGTTATAATGCACTAAAAGGCGAAGGATTTGGATAGAACGTCAAATAATATTTAAAAAGATACGGGCTCGGGCGGATGGCTCACATCAACCTGTAACTATCTGCAGATAAAATACTGTACCATGTTTATATCGGCAGATATTATACGCAGATACTTCACGATAAAATACAAGTTATCTGCGCTGTGTGTGTTAGTTCATTGAATTGTATAGGGAGCGATATTGACAGCAGAGTTGGGCAAAAAGTAATATGATTAGGTACTCCTTCCGATTACTTTTGTATGTGTACTTTGTAATATTACAAAATTTATTACAAAGTACACATACAAATGTAATTTTTAGAAATAATCATATTACTTTTTGTCCAGCTCTGATTGACAGATATGCGTTCAGATACAGATATCTTATCGTATCTGCTTAGTGTGTGATGGCCTTAAGCCTCTTGTATGCAGATGTGACTGTTTTAAGCAGGCCAGGCCAGATGCCATCCTTCTATATAATAACATCTAGGTACCATTAAAAAGGATATCGCGTATACAGCGTGTGTATTTGATACGGGCGAATATTTTAGTGGCGATTACTATCGGACCTAGGGAACCTGTTTACATACATTTCTTTAGGAAATTAAGGTATTTTTTCATACAAAATAATTGAGCACGCAATGGGTTGCATCCACTGGTAGCCACATTACTTAAAGTTGACATAAGTATCTAAACGTCATACGAGACTCATATCAGTTGGTCGACATTGCTGCTGGGTTGCACTTAAGAAAAATCATTACATTACACCTAATTAACAACAAAATTTAACGAAATGATTATCTTATACGTTTCGTAGGATCAGATATTATAGCAAATACCCACACTGTATTGATTACTTTCCCACGTTCCGAACCCTTTTCAGCGTTCATGGTCTACGGTGACTACAAGTTACGATTTTGGATCTTCGCGGAAGCGTTACTGCAGGCCTAGTCAAGTTGCCATTTCGCAATCGTAAACGATAAGCGACAAGTAATAAATGTCTGAGAATGACAGAATCAAACGAAAAGTCACATGACCATTTCTGCTTTCCATTTATGGTTACGTGACTTATCGCTTATCGTATACGATTGCAGAAGCCGTCTTTGGTCGGCCTCCAGGTGTCCATAAACTGCGTTTAAAACCATCGAAGGATGGGCAGGGCATTTCTCAGAGCGTAAATAGACATCTCATTCATCTGGTCACGTTTTTTTGGAAGTGGATGAATGATTTTAGGTTAGTTGTGGTTGTCTTATAGAGAAACGAGTGCTGTATCTGACGACCGAAAATGGTTCCAAATGATGCAGCCACTTTTAAAAAAACGTGACCAGATGAATGAGATGTCCGTTTACGCTCTGAGAAATACCCGGCAGCAGTATCTTTAATACAGTTGTTGTTGTTGTCGTCCTAAGGCACCCCAGAGGTGCAAAGAGCCTTCACAAGCCACGCCACGCCTCTCTGTCCTCAGCAACACTTTTAGCCTCCCTCCAGCTTAGGCCAACCGTACGCAGCTTGTTTGAGACGGATCGTTGCTAGGAGTGCACACAGTGCACAGGCCGTCCAGGAGGTCGGCTGCCGTTGGGCGGTTTCCAGTCAAAGGCGATGTAGGCGTTGTTTCGCTCTCCTCTACGGATAGTGTGACCATCTCCATTTCCTGCAGGCAATCTCGATGCCTATAGGTGTATGGCGGCATATAGTCCACAGGTCTTCGTTCCGGATGGTGTTTGGCCAGAAGATGCGCATGATCTGAGCGACTTATTGACAAAGACCTGAAGCTTGTTGGTCAGACCCTTTGTCACTCTCCAAGTCTGGCAGCCAAAAAGCAGGACCGACTTGACAACTGAGTCGAAGAGGGAAACTTTAACGCGTCGCGTCAGTATATTTAACTCCCTAACAGGCTTTTTAAAAAATACAGTACCTATACGTATGAAATTGCGATTGGCACTCCGCCTACCAATCGTCGCTTACAGCACTAACACATTGATGTCAAAGTCAAAGTCAAAGTCAAAGTCAAAGTATTTATTTGCTCAGAATACAGTTATTCAGTTGTTTTGTTACAATAATGTTGCCCAGTGTATTCAGCCTGCATGCAGACGTACAAACAATATTATAAAGGAGCCATGCGATTTAGAATGATAATATACTTAATGATAATTGTTAATAATAATATGATGTCAATTTTAAAATGTGTACAATAAATAATAAATCAAAAATAAAAATGTCAAAGTAAATTTAAAACTTTAAAATAAAATAAAAACTATAATAAAAAAAATGTCTATCGGCGGATGATGGTGTAAGAAGGATGAAGGTATCTTCTCGCCATCGTCCTACGCGACAGCTTCCATCCTCACTATTTAGGCGATTGGCAATCCACAAATGTGCGGTTTTCTAGAAATATACTGCCTCGCACATCTAAACTCTGGAATGATTTGTCGCCTGCGATATTCTCGGACTATTACAATATTCAAACCTTCAAGAAAAGAGCGTATTCCCATCCTAAAGGTCGGCAACGGACTTGCGTCCGTGTGTTGCGGGTGTCCATGGGCATGTAATGCAACTTCACTATAAGTTAAGTAGGTTGCCACGCTTTTGATAGATATATTGATATTGTAGCTTAAATCGAATCGGAGGATGTAAGAGGGTATTTCTGAGCTATGTCAACGACCTCAAGAAAAGTTGAGGGTGTGAATAAAATGAAACTGTATATTTGATACGTTTCGCTTAGAAATGGAGTCCGGTTTAAAACCAAGCTGCAAGTTATATTCCAATAGTGTGCGCTCAGAGTGCATTTATCCATAAATTTCAGAATAACTTCGCTTTTACATATATTGTCACTTTTGGGGTTTGATGAAGCTGAAACTTTTGGAGATGTATAGTAAATAATGGATAGAGGATATTACAAAGGAATATAAAACTTAAAGCCCTTGCGATACAGGAAGTAAATGCCGTCAAATTATCTTTATGTTGTCAGTATGTGACTAAATTCTATGTAGCCAGGGGTAATAACGATGTAGGCGGCTCAGGCGTGTAGAGAGGTGGACACTGCTTTCTGCACAGTGGCTTGACAGCCCCTGCACCAACTCGCGACTTACGCAAATGAGCATATATAGCTCTGACGACTCCGCTCTGGACGGCCAATTAAGGCAAGCCAGAGCTGAGAGTCCTACGGGTCCCCTTGGGATTCAACTCCGACCGATGAAGACACGCCGGAGGCGGGGACTCAGACCGACTCTCGGGGGCACTCGGGTCCATAGGGTCGTTACTCCCCAACAGCTCGCCACGAGCTGCCCTACGGCCTTATTGTATTCATTTTGAGCATATTTTTTCAGATAACATTCTATCATTGTTAATAAAGATAACATCCTGTCATACTCCATTCTAAACGTTTTATTTTATTATTTACCTGAATAATAGACACCCTAGTATATCGGAAGCATAGAGGTAGTTTCAGCCGACAAATAAAACATTCAGATGCGCGGAACCACGAGGATGATGCAATCCAACTCCGCCATCTTGGGAATGGAAGATTCTTTGTCAAGTACCGACACTGAAAAATAATAAATAAATGTCTTAATTTAATTGATTAACTAGCGACCCGCCTCGGCTTCGCACGGGTACTATACCTACGTAATATAAACCTTCCTCTTGAATTACTCTACCTATTAAAAAAAATCTCATTAAAATCCGTTGCGTAGTTTGAAAGGTTTTAGGCACTAGTCTCACCGCGAGCTACTAAGCTATGAAGTTTCAGCTATAAACACGAACAAAAGATACGCACTCCCGTGTAAATAAAAGAGACACGGCTTAGCTTAGTAGTTCGCGGTGAGACCAGAGCCTAAGCGTACAAAGGGACATAGGGACAGAAAAAGTGATTTTATTTTATACTATGTAGTGATGATTATAAATATGTACATACTTAAATAGGAGAGGGAAGATGATCGGACATCTTACACGATATTACTCTTTTATAAGGAACATTATTGAAGGAAAGGTTGAAGGCAATCGAGGAAGGGGAAGACCGAGGATAAGTTACATGGATGAGATAAAAGAAAAGACAAGGGTCATGTCGTATAGGGAAATCAAGGACGGAGCCCAAAATATAACCAGATGGAGAGAGCTACACCGACAAGAGTCTAACCACATAATTAGATTTGGATAGAAGAAACAAGTTCATTCATTTTTATGGCGGCCGAGCGTGTCAGTTTTTGTTCTGAAGTTGTTACTTGCTATGATTTGAAATATGTCTCAGGCCCTTGAGTATTCATATTTTTTTGTGTTGTTGCAATTAATATTACTTAAGAAGGCATTATTAATGTTTTTGTTCACTTCAACTTACAAAATTTGACGCCCGACAGCTGCAAGCTGCGATTAAAGACGGACAACTCAGTGGATTTCACTGAGTTCCTTTGACACGCTAAGTAGATACGTTTGCTTGATCTATGGTATATATGACATCTGTGAGTCTAACTTTTAAATTTATGATGACTTACAAGTCATTCTCCCTACAAAGTGGACTGATGACATAGTGAAGGTCGCAGAAGTCCGCTGGATGCAGGTGGCACAGGACCGGTCATTGTGGCAATTTTTGGGGGAGGCCTATGTTCAGCAGTGGACGTCTTACGGCCGATATGATGATAATGATGAATTGTAAGTACAAAGTAATTTAGGTACAATGTATTTTTTTCAGTAAGATACTTTCACTAAAATTTACCTTATAAGAAATGTGAAATTGACATAGGAATATTAGGTATACGTTTAGTTATAGTCTGAAAACAACTGTACACTTTAAAGACACTTTCAAGCCGAAAAATGTTCAAGGTTCGTTTCGATTTTATGGCAATTAATAACGTATTTGATACGTATTAAAAGTAACACACAGTTTAAATATATATGAATAAGTCATGTATTAAGACATTACTGCAAGCACATCGCATATTTCTCATTTCTTCAGCGCGACTAAACATATGTTCATTTTATATAAATATATCTTTTCATGAATAGGTGAATATTAAACAAAAATAATTATTATTGTACAAGTGCACAATGTAACAAGGTAAAAAAAAAACAAAAACTATACTATTCTAAACTAAACCTACCTTAAGAACTACGGGGACCTAAACTATATATACAAATGTCTCCCACATCGCTACCACTGGGCAAAGTGCCCATAAGGTTGGCTGCGTTGCCTCGCTGAATGGCAATGCCAATTCGTTGGGCAAGGAACGAGCCAGCCCTAGTGTCACCGGAGGACCGGATGAGCAATAACTTAATTTTTTAAAAAGTTTAATTGCTTCCGGTCCCCAGGGGCCAAGGGTCTCCACTGCAAACGGCGCAAATATGTAGCTGTCGCCTAGAGCTGCATATATCTTGAGACATTTTACACAAATCGGAGACTAACTTAATATTATGTATTTCTAAAGCTTAAATATGGAGTGGTCAAAACAAAAATGACAGAAATGATATTTGCTAACTAGTGCGGAAAAGTAAACTTTACGCAATCTGCGTGCGTAAATTTCTCTTTTTAAGGCACTTGTTATGAAAAAAGTCGTTCGATACACGTGTAAAAATTTTTTTTTGCTCATGTATCGAAATGTACTATTTCTTAAGAATAAGTAAGTGTAATAGTATTAAAGGTTTAAGATGTTATGTTTACGGCATGTTTCACAGTCCGTAGACTAACATAGATATATTTTATTCGGGGCTAGTGAAATAGCAGCCCTACCACGAACTCTGAAGTCTGCAAATTTCGTTTGTCTCTGTCACTCTAATGGCACCTTCCTTCGTGTAGGTAGAGCCTTAGAATCAGTAGCTCCTTAGTACCTCTATGTACACTTTATAAAACTTGGCCGCATTTTAACAACAACATATTTCTTAGGATCCATCTGTCTTATCCTTTGTTACGATATCTTTGAGATCTTGTCAATGGTCTTGAAATGCAAAAGGATATCAAGTTTAGTATGAGTGCAGCCTTAAGCACTTTGTATAGGATTTAAAATCATAGTTCATTTCTAAGGTTCTTGAAAATCATTTTCGTATTTTGCAAATGCAAGATATTATGGGTTGCAGCAGTTTTCTGAAGCGCAATTCTTCATGTTAACTGGATTTGTGTCTTAATATATAAATATCGTTAATAGCTGGGTAGGCATATGACGTAATTTACTTTCACAATAATTAAGGTTTATAAAATGATGATATACTCGTATTTAATGTTATTTTGTCTGCAAATAAATAAATATCTTGGGAAATCTTACACAATTAACCTAGCTAGTCCCACGGTAGCTCAATTAAGTCTTGTGGTGTGGGTACCAGGCGACGATGTACATAATAGATAGACACATACATATACGAGTAGATACTTAAATACATAGACAGCCACAATCAAGGAACAAATATTTGTGATAAAAAATACACAAATAATGCCCTAGCCGGGATTTGAACCCGGAACCTCCAGCTTTGTAGGCAGGAAGGGCCACTACCAACTAGGCTACGGAGGCTGATAAAATTATTTATTCAAAATAAAAAAAAATTGAGTTTAAGATACATATTTATATCACTTACTTGACTTACTGAAGCCTTCTAGGCTTGATTGTAAGCGATTTAACCCTTAAATGCATGACCTTGACAAAGATTTATTCTAATTTGAATTCTGACATGTTGTCAATAGAGTCGAAAATACCTGATGCATATACAGGGTGTTTTTTTTTTCGACCGTTCAAATTCTACGTAGTGAATGTGTAGGTCATACTCACCAACTTTTACTATGGGGACAAAGTCGAAATCGCGAAAAAAAAATCAGCTGTTTCATACAAATTGGCGGCATTACGCCGGCCGAAATGTATGAAACACCTGTATACAACACTATGCATTTAAGGGTTAAAAAGTTAATACTATCGGTCAGCCTCCGTAGCCTAATTGGTAGTGACTCTGCCTATGAAGCTGGAAGTTCCAGGTTCGAATCCTGGCGAGGGAATTATTTGTGTATTTATTTATCACAAATATTTGTTCCTTGGTCAGGTCATGGCTGTCTAATAGTGTCTATATTATATAAGGTCCTAATTTATTAGATGCATATATTTTTACAGCTGATAGTACTCGGTCTCTGGAGTATATTAAGCCGTGAAACATTATAGCTTTTACCATGTTTTTTGGAGAAAACGGAAAAACAAATTTGCTACGTAAAGACAGCCTGTTTATGTGATTGAAAACTCTTTGAACAGATTCTCGTACTTCTTTTACGTACTACTTAACTGGAACTGGCCACTTCACTTCGATAAATTAAATACTTGATTGTCAATGTCATGTTATTTCCGTTGGATAGTGTCGTTTGATGACATGACAGACAGTGTTATTGTGACATGTGATAATACACATGATGATTTTTTTAGACGAAATTATAATTTTTTTTTGTTAGGAAAATGAAATCAAAAAAGTTACATGAAAAGATTTCTTAATTTATATTTAAAGTTAATTATTTGAATGTAAAGTATCATGTGTTAAAATATCTGCAACTAATAAATTATGACCTTATATACTCGTATAAGTATCTATCTATTATATATATCGTCGCCTGGTACCCACATTACAAGCCTTCATTGAGCTTACCATGGGATTAGGTCGATTTGTGTAAGGTGTCCCAAGATATTTATTTATTTAATAAAGTGCATAAAGTCCTTACCTGATCGTAGCAGCCTCTACGAGTCGTAGAGGCTGCTACGATCTACGACGTAGCTTTTAGGCGTAGTAGTAAGCCTAGGCAAGATGCCATTCTGCAATCGTATACGACAAGCGATAAGTCACATGACCATAACAATAGATATAAATGGTCACGTGACTTTTCGTTTGAATCTGTCATTCTCATTGTTACTTATCGTATACGATTGCAGAATGGGAATTTGGCCTGCAGTCGTGCTTCCGCGAACTTGCAAAATTTCAAACGATAAAAAGTTAAACGCTTGTTTACTTAAATAGGTATACTCGTAGATAATTCCACGAGAGTTGACGTCACGCACACATCAACATGTCATGTAAACTTACGGGGAATTTGAAATTAGTGTTCTTTTTTCGTACTGACAGCAAACCCAATTGCAACTGGTAGATTGACCAAAAAGTTTGTTCAAGGGATCTGCTTCAATATTTCGACGCAAGTCATGAATTCATTCATTCACAATTTTTTTTCCAATTAGTACTTCATTTGGATGCGTGTGTAATCATTCACCTCAACTCTGGTGAAATTACCTATAGTACGGTCAAATCGTACATTAAACTCGCAAAACATGTAGTAAAGCTGCATTTTTGGTATGTTATTTAGACACCATAGGGCAGTATAAAACCACATTTTGCAAGCAAAAAAAAGTTGTGCTAGCTGCGTTATACGTGAAAAACTGTGAAATTTACTGTCTATTTTTCGTTTCTGATTTTTATAAAAAAAGCCTTACTTTTTTTGACAATATGTATCAGGTAACGTTTAAAGATGAATGAATTTGTAACAAGATGAGATAACATGCATTACCGTAGGTCTTATAGTTTCAGAGATTCGGGACTTCAAAAAGTACCCTGTTTTATAAACTAGATAAAATGTTGAGTTTTGCTAACGTTTTTGGTTTAATATCGCCTTACCTAATTATGCTACGAAAAACATGAAATAATTATCTTATAGCGCAATTAATATTCTTTCATTCAAGGGTAAAATCAGGTCAGTAAACTTTGTAATTGAAACTAAAAACGCGTAATTCAAAAGGCAGTAGGCCCGCTATCTAAGTTTATCATACAAATCGCAAGTCGTGTTGCAAAGCTGCAATTTTAGTATTATATATAGGCCCTATAAGGACGTACAAAAATGCATATTACAAGAAAAACAAAAAAGGAATTTCGGCATAGGACGAAAAAACTGAAAAAATATTGGACTTCTTTTACTTTTTGACGTTTAATTAAAAAACTATTATCGTTTTGATACTAATTGCTACAAAACATAGAAAAAATATTAAATTTGAAAGGATTTGAGCTACATTGCATTACCCTAAATCATATAGATTTAGAGATACGACATTTCAAAATGTGCCCTTCATTAAGTTAAGAAAATAAATGCTTGTTTTGAAGCCTCGTATACCCCCAACTATAAGACTTACAGTAATTGTTATCGGCTCAATTTGTTCCAAATTTAATGTGGTTATTATTTACACTTACTTTTTTTTTCCTTAGCGCAAACGTTTTGCCAATATTTAGTGAATAGCTTTAACGTAACCTAAAATTTGTTTATGTTTTGATAAAAGGACACTTTATGAAAAGTCGTATCTCAAAATATATATAACTTACGGTGATGCAACGTAGCTCAAATCCTTTCAAATTTAATGTTCTTTCTTAGTTTTATAGCAATTATAGTATCAAAAAGATAATAGATTTTTAGGTAAACATCAAAAACTAAAAAAAGTCCGATTTTTTTTCCGTTTTTTACGTCCTATGCCCAAATTATTTTTTTGTTTTTCTTTTAATATGCATTTTCGTATATATCTATAAGGCCTTTATAATATACCAAAATTGCAGCTTTGCAACTCGACTTACGATTTGTATGAAAAACTTAGATAGCGGGCCTCCTGCCTTTGGAATTTCGGGTTTATACTTTCAACTACAAAGTTCACTGACCTAATTTTACCCTTAAATTAAAGAATATTAAGTGCGCTATAAGGTCATTATTGCATGTTTTTCGTAGCATAATTAGGTGAGGCGATATTAAGTCGAAAACGTTAGCAAAACACAAAATTTTATCTAGTTTACAAAAAGGGGTACTTTTTAAAGTCTCGAATCTCTGAAACTATAAGGCCTACGGTAATGCATGTTAGCTCAACTTGTTGGAAATTTATTAGTCTTTAAACATTTATTTACATGTGATATCAAAAAACGAAAGGTTTTTTAAATAAAAATCAGAAACTAAAAAATGGCCGTAAATTTCGCAGTTTTTCACGTACTACCCAGCTAGCACAACTTTTTTTTGCTTCCAAAATATGGTTTTATACTGTCCTATGGTGTCTAAACAACATACCAAAAATGCAGCGATACTACTTGATTTGCGAGTTAAGGGTAAAATTATGTACGATTTGACCGTACTACTATACACACGTATTACTGATTAAAGGCCGGCTGTAGATATTTTATATACTGCAAAATACTGATATTGTTTTACGATGTGATTTACAATCATACTAATAAATTTAATGATAATAACCTTTTTGTTAACCTCGAAAATCAAATATCGACCCTACCAACATTAATTTAATTAGAAATATTTACAATAATATCACAGCGGACGTTAAGCTACAGCACTCCGGCCCATCGTTCCCTATACAGCGAGGTGTCAAACAAGGCGACCCACTGTCTCCGAAACTGTTCACAAGCACCCTCGAAGAAATATTCAAGAGCCTGGCGGTTTCCTGGGAGGCGAGGGGAATAGGGGTTGGCGACAAAAGGTTATCAAACCTTCGTTTTGCCGACGACATTGTTCTCTTCGCCCCTTCTGAGTCAGAACTACAGCAAATGCTCCGAGAACTGGGTGCTTAGCCAAGTTGCCAATCGCTAGCGCTTCATCGTTAATCGCAGCTAACTGTCTTTGTCGCACTAATATGAAAGAGTGACAGAGAGGGAAAACTACGTTACGCTACTAAGCGCTAGCGATTGGCATCTTGGCTAAGCACCCTGAGCAGGTATTTGTACGATTCATTCGAAGTCCAAACTGAAGGTTTGCCAACGCGCCATGGAGCGCAGCATTCTAGGGATCAAAATGACCGACCGTATCCGAAACATCACGCTGCGCTCCAGAACGGGGATAGCTGACGTAGGCAGAAGAACCGCTAGGCTCAAATGGGATTAGGCCGGCCACGTCCATCGTATGCATCCGGATAGGTGGGCTATCATAGCCACCAAGTGGATGCCGGAAACGAGGCGCGGGCGAGGCAGGCCCAAACAGAGATGGCGGGACGACCTTGATACCTTCCGGAACAACTGGCCGGAAGAGACATGGAATCGGAAGTCATAGGGAGTCAGGGGAGAGGCCTTTGCCCAGCAGTGGGACACTCAAAAAGGCTAGTGAAAAAAAATGTTAATATATTTTCCTTGAAGTGATTTTTATTTCATTGTTTAAATTAAGTTGTACACTCTATACTAGTAGACATTTTATACAAGCCATGTATACAAGGTGACCTTATTTCGTTCCCCTTCCGTGTAAAATGTAATCTCCATATATAATGCAAGCTCTAAAATTCGCAGTACATTTTAGGCTAATTCTAAGACCAGGACAACAAACCTGGGGCCTCGTATGAAAACAAGTTTTAGTATGTATAGTAATTTAATACATTATGCTTACTAGTGCTACATTTCATATAGGTATAGTGAAACCTCGATAATATGGTATATAATTTCAATCGTTAAATGTTTCATCAAATTTCGGAGAGATTATATCATTCGTCAAATTTCGGAGATTTTTCTCTGTCACTCTTTATTGACGCCTTCGTTGGAGTGACTAAGACAAATCCCTGAAATTTACGAACTTCGTGTTCGCGGTAGCAGGCCAGGGCTTGAACAAATGAATGTTATATTAATTAATTAATAAAACCTACATTATTATACATTATAAATATCGGATGTCACGTCATACCTCAATAATACATAATAATATGACAATAACTTCAATCTACATTATTATTAATCTGCTTAGCCTCGAATTAAGCAATGGGTAATACAATGATTATTATGACTACTTAGCAAGAATATACAAACTTATATATTTGTATTTAAAATCTTACAAAGATAGGTACCTACATAGAAGCATATAAAAGACTCCTATATTCTCAAGCAAAGTCACTATAAATTATCCTATGGAGGGAGTTAAGGTGGAGCAACCACTACAATTATCATTTGTCAGCACTACCCCTAACTAGGCCATGACGTCAATGCTTACTTGTCAATATTTTATTATAAATAGCTATTAAGATCTAGAATAAGTTAATATTGTAATTATTATTGTCTTGGACGTTACTCTGTTCGATTGAAATAAATTATTTTTAATAATAAATCCAGTCTCTCCATCTTAATTGGCGCTGAGGACAGGATTCCCGACGTATCCTGACACGTTCAGAAAGCCGATAAAATCTCGCGACTGATCTGTGCCAAGTGACGTACGTTTCAACGTTTGAACGGGAATTCGAACAAATAAATTTATTAAGTGGAAGCTGAGACAAAGTCCTGTGACGCCGAGCAGCCGAACAGCCAAGCAGCCGAGCAGCTGAACAGCAGAGCAGCTAAGCAGCCAAGCAACTACAGGTCGAGAACGAGTATTCTCCAAGATCAACAATATTCCGGAAGAACATGGAAGCTGCGGGACTGTGAGTACACCTTTTCACCATTCCCTCGCTTACTTCCGTTAATTGCCAGTAATATTTATACGTACCTTTAGGGATTAGACATTGCCTTAATAGTATAGTATAAATAGTGATCGTTAATTGAGAATAAAATTCTTTTCAAGTAACGTATAATATTAAGTAGTAATAGAATATTAACCATTTTCGAGGATTTTTTTTTCTCTCTCTCTGTACCCTTTGTTCACACTTGCGACAATAATGGAGAACATAACTAGGGTACCAGCGGAAATAATTAAAGTAATCCCAATATTCGATGGGGAAACAAGAGCATTGCCATTATATCTTAAAAAATGTGAATACGTTTTACAATCTTTCCCGGGGGGCCCTGCCCAAAATGAATATATATTCCAAATTATTACCAGTAGACTTTCTGGGAATGCCGCTAATTTAATAGGAGAAAGAGACTCTATACGCACATGGCAAGAGCTAAAACAGCTCTTAAGCCAACACTTTGGGGACCCTAGGTCCGAAGATTGTATGGCAATGGAACTAGAATCTCTTAAACGTAATAGAAACGAAAGTTACTTGGATTTTTGTCACAGAATTCAACAATTAAGGAGTAGCTTGCTGTCAAAAATAAGCGAAACAATTGATGATGCAAATGTAAGGACAGCTAAACACCACATTTATAATAACACTTCACTGAATGTTTTCCTTTTTAATTTGCCAGCTTACTTAGTTAGGCTAGTGCGTTTGCGAAATGTCACAGTTTTGGAGGATGCTTTAAAAGTTGTAATGGAAGAACAAAACTTTCAAACTATATACGACACTAAAAATCCGCGGACAAATTTAAGCCGAAATCAGAATAATAGCAACCCTCCAAGATTCGACAACACGCAAAGGCAATCAAACAATTTCACATTTAATAGGACAGCCGGTCAAACAAACGCTTTCACGCCGTATAATACATTCAATTCGCCAAACAACGTTTCAAACGGACAAAGTAATTCTTTCCAATATAGAAATAATCGGCAACAAACTTCATACTCTAATAATAGATTTAATGACAATAATTCACAACAAATACCTCGCGTAAATAGGTCATCGCCAGTGCCGGCGCCACAAGCGCAGCGTCAGCAACCCGCTACGGAAAATAGGTATCATACACGCTATGACGCACAACAACCGGTGGCATCGGGTTCGAATACTGATGTCACAATGCGGACAGCTAATTCAAGGCGTGTTAATTACACGGAAAATAATTACGAGCCCCAACATGATAATTTTCAGAGTTATGACGGTCAAAATTCTGTCGCAAACTACGAACCAGTAGAAAATTTTTACGTGGAGGCCTCAATTGCAGGGAGAAAATAATTTTAAACTATAATAAAAATAAAAATTTGCCATATATCAGTATACCAGAGTTAAATGCCGTTTTCATGATAGATACAGGTAGTACCCGGTCATTCATTAGCCCAGAACTTGCCGACGAATATTACGGAAGCTCAAAACGAATCGAACCATTTCAAGTAGTTAGCACACACGCCATAAGTGTACATAACGAAGTAGCATACATCGAATTACCAAAAATTTTCAACACTAACGACACACATAAATTCTATATTTACACGGTGGACGAAAGATATGACGGTCTAATAGGTAGCGATTTATTGGATCAATTAGAAGCATTAGTTAGTTACAAAACAAGGATGCTAGTTACAAAAATGGCACAAATACCGATGACATATAATTCCTTTAGGAAACAACAGCATTTATTTGAATACGAAACATTTGACATACCGCCGCGAACCGAAGTAAGGGTCAAATTGCCAGTTGACCTGCTACATGGAGAAGGAATCTTACATTTTACACAATTTAATAACGGAGTAAGAATGCCAACTGCTATAGTAAAATGCACAGACGGTTACGCTACAACGGTAATTCAAAATACAACTGATTTGCACCAAAAAATAACGGTAACATCCCCATTTCGAGTAGAGCTAGTAAATCAAAAATCGCTTAATGTAAACTCAATTGATTCAAACCAACCAGAAATTACACATGACGTTGAAAAACTATTAGAGGATAATTTGAGTAAGCTTAGATTAGATCATATGAATGAGGAGGAAAGAATGATAATAGGCAAACTATGTATGGAATATAAAGACATATTCTACTGCGAGAATATTCCATTATCATTTAGTAATCAAGTTAAGCATAAGATTAGAACTAAAAACGAAGACCCCATTAATTTAAAAGCTCATAGGCTACCCCAAGTTCAAACTCAGGAAATTAAAAAACAAATTAGTAAGATGCTACGTGACAATATAATTCAAGAATCACATTCACCATGGAGTGCCCCGGTCCACCTCGTTCCAAAAAAGATGGATGCTTCAGGGGAACAGAAATGGAGAATGGTTGTGGATTATAGGAGACTAAACGATATCACTACTGATGACAAATACCCATTGCCAAACATCAATGACCTTTTTGATATGTTAGGCAAGAGTATGTATTTCACTACGCTCGATCTAGCGAGTGGATACCATCAGATAGAGGTGGAAGCAGAAGATAAACCTAAAACTGCTTTCAGCACCCCATTTGGTCATTTTGAATTCCATCGTATGCCATTTGGCCTCAAGACGGCCCCAGCGACCTTCCAGAGGGCTATGGATAACGTACTCAGAGGACTACAGGGCATACACTGTCTTGTATACCTGGATGACGTTATAATATTTTCAAAAAGTTTGTCAGAACACGTAGAAAAGTTAAAAGCTGTTTTCGAGAGATTCCGACAAACCAATCTCAAAATTCAATTAGACAAATCTCATTTTCTTAGAAAAGAAGTCCTTTACTTAGGACATACAACAACCGAAGAAACAATGCAAAACAGAAGTAGGAGACATATTCATACCAACACCAGTAAACACCTCGACGAATAACCTGCAAGTACCGTTCGTACAATTACCAGAATTACGACAGCCCATTAGAGAAGAGGAAAGACGACTAGACCTACAGAACGTGGACTTCAGTGACATCAGGGACGTGATCAACAGTGCCAAGTTCAGTGTGATTGAAAGTAGTACAGACGACTTCATTTATGTGGTGAAAAATATTAGTATCTGGACTATTTTAATATATGTTTGCATGGCCTTAACCATTATTTTTATATTCTATAAATTTAAACCTTATACAGTTTGTATAGGACGAAATTCTCTGAATCCAACTACGTCATCTTCAGATAATTTCGATCTTAAGGGGGGAGGAGTTAAGGTGGAGCAACCACTACAATTATCATTTGTCAGCACTACCCCTAACTAGGCCATGACGTCAATGCTTACTTGTCAATATTTTATTATAAATAGCTATTAAGATCTAGAATAAGTTAATATTGTAATTATTATTGTCTTGGACGTTACTCTGTTCGATTGAAATAAATTATTTTTAATAATAAATCCAGTCTCTCCATCTTAATTAGGGCGTTAAAACTTCTAGAAACATCGTTTATTCTATATCTACGTAACACAATTTAGTCGTTAGGTACCTAAAATTGAAATTCGCACTTTCGAGGTTTCACTACGTAATTATATTATATATTGTTTACTTCGCTGGTTAGGCAAGTAAAGGTAAATTTACGTTAATACTGAGTATAATTTAATTTAATAATACGTATGTTACGTCTACTCTGGGCATGTGTATACAGGCTAGGTATAACAAGAATAAGTAATAATGGAATACACTGGATATATACAGGGTGTTAACGGGGTCGTGATCCAAACTGTGAAAAACGTGTTAAGATGATCCTTCTGAACAAAGTTTCCCAAGGGACCCATAAGAAAAATCGTACTTTTTTTTTAATTAATTGAGTTCAAGTTCATTAATATGTATACAATTATCCATACTAATCCCTTGAGAATGTGTTTACATCATTATGAAACAATACTGGAAATCATTAACACTTCCGCCTCGGTCGGTATGAAAACCATAAAATTTTTTTCGCGATTTTCATATTTGTTCCATGGGAAACCTTGTTCAGAAAGACCATCTTAACACGTTTTTCACAGTTTGGATCACGACCCCGTTAACACCCTGTATATATACATTTTTTTTTTCTTGGGACATCTTACACAAATCAACCTAGTCCCACGGTAAGCTCAATTAAGGCTTGTGATTAGGGTACCAGGAGACGATATACATATATAATAGATACATAGGTACTTAGATACATACACAGCCACGACCAAGGAACAAACATTTGTGATAAATAAATACACAAAGAATGCCTTCGCCGGAATTCGAACCCGGAACCTCCAGCTTCGTAGGCAGGATCACTACCAACTAGGCTACAGAGGCTGACCTGAGAGGATATAATCGTGGATTACCAGAAAGAAAAGAAAATGTTTGTTAGTGACATTCGTTACAAGTCATCAGTTGATACGTTTTTTTTAAGTACTCAGGTATCTTGCTTGGTTGTGCGACCACATGTTTTCATGTGATTTTATGGAATTTCATCTTTGGAAACCGTTTTAGTTTGACTGTCGTTTTATCGAGATGTCTGGTTGTCTGGAGATTGGGATCTGGGTGATTGTGTGGGGTTAACAAGAGCAGACTTAAACGTTCCTAAGGAGGTCGCGTATTATAATTGCGCAATTCTGATTGAAAGTAAAAGCCTGAACACACAAGAAACTGGTAAGAAACGCTTTGAATCTGCCTGCAACCTGGTCTAGCGATGAAAATTTTGATTTGGTAATTTAAGAAACTTTTGTTATTGTCCATTTATTTGAGTTTGATGAAATAATCATTTTCACTATCACTGTCACTCCTTCCATCTATTTCAATCGACATTTTCTCGAAGACATTACGTTTGACATTGCGCTTTTGGAATTGATAATAAGACCTAATGAACATAAGTGTTTAAAGTAGAAAAAAAAGTGGAAACTTTTATTGAATTTTTATAAAAGAATACGAAAAAACGAGCCAATGAGGGTTTTCTCGAAAACGTATGCCACTAGTTGGCGCCACTTAGCCGTAAGGTCCCGCTAAGAAACACAATTATCTAGCCCCAAAGAAAAACTAACTAGAAGATATTTTTATTTTTTTATATAATTTTATTAACTCACACAAAACATTTAAACACGAAACTATAGGCGCTCTGAGAATTTAGACAAGTTTCTGGACCTGAGTGCTGCCGCCCTGGTGAACGTCATTTCAGAAAACCCACATTAAGAAGAAACGAGATTTTTCCTGGAAACATCCCACGCTAAATTCAGCCACGTGGCTATGAAAGAACACCCACCATTTAGCTGATTTTAGATGCTTAGCAGCATCCTTTTTTGCGGTGCAGGTACCCTGTGATTCGCCTGACAAGTGTGACGATTATCGCCTTCCAAATTTGGAAGCCTTTGTCCAGCACTGGTCGTATTCCAGCCGAAATGATGATGAAGAAGTACATTTTACGCTTAGCACACTTCAGTATAAGAGTCAATTACATAATTAAATGCCTTTGATGAAAATAAAGTTTAACGTCATAATTTTTGTGTTACTTAAATGTTGTGTAACAACTTTTGCCACTGAAAATGGGCGACAAACGCAAATTGTCTATGAGCGATCAATAATACAAACCCATTTAATTATATCTTTTATCTACTTCTATATCCTATTATATATTCAGAAGCGGAACTCGCCTACGGCTCGTTTCATAAAACCAGACTCATGTTTCATGCTTATTATACCACATTCTTATTATGCGCCAGCCACATAAATAACTATTAAATTTGCCCCCTTTTACTCCTGCCTAAGGATATTGGACACAAAGTTTGTATGACTAACTTTTGTATCACAACTGACTCAATCGTGATTTTTGTTTTGATCAGAGATTATGGATTTATTTGGGTACTCTGTGTTTTGATTAACACGTTCTCCTCCAGTACTGTTTCACTAAGCGCTAATACTATGCCAATCGAAATTATCTGATAGAACTCCTATGCCATTGACACGCATGTGTGACGGAACAGATTGTACTCTTATGCCAGTGACACAGCACTTGTGTCAAAAACGTTCGTATTTCTATGGCACTGGCATAGGAGGAAGAACTTGATTTATGCTTGTGACATAAGAATAAGGTTACTCTGATCACGTGTGTGTGTCACTGGCATAGGAATCAGATTTTGTTGGTAACACACGCTGTGTCACCGGCGTCGAACGTGTTAAGGTCTTAACTATGTGGATTTTAATTGACCTATGAATGAGTATTTTCCCAGTTGATAATCCTTGAAGCTAAACTTTTGGGTTAGGTTGGCTCAGGACCGAAATGAGTGGCGTACTAGAAGAGAGGCCTATGCTCAGCAGGTGGCAATAAATGGCTGTAATGATGATGAAAACTAAACAAGACATAATATCTCATGTGCCTTCGCTTCAAAACACACTCTATCAACGGAAACTACATAACCCGGTAAATGTTTAAAATGTGAGCTCTTTCGGCTTCCAAATTATGGATAAATTAGTAGACTTAAATCCAGTAAAATGGTTAGTAATTGCACCAAGTGGGCTATTCTCACGAAATTCCTGGCATAGTACTCAGCTAGCTTAAAGAGCTTAGGTGTATGAAGCAGGGATTGGAACCGGTTTTTTTTAAAACCTCGAAATACCTCAATATTTTAAACTGTTTTATCCTCTCACCATAATTATAAGTATGACAATTGAAATATTACTATTACTACAATTAGGGGGGTTTGTCCAATTAGGGGCGTCCATAGGCTACAGCTACCGCTTACTTTTGGACTGTCCAAGTGCTTGTTTGTTACTGCTGATTTATTGAAGTTCCTGCATGTAATTTTGTGTTGGTGGCATACAAACGCACGGCTCTTCCGATGGTAAGCGGTAACTGTAGCCTATAGACGAATTGTAGCACTTGTCAACGTAGTAAATTAGGGGGCAGTAAAGTTAGCGCCGTTCTTTTTTTTTCTAAACGACCGTCCGTTCCGGGTAATCCTCGCAACTAGCGAAGGCCCTAAGAGTAAGGTATACGTGTCCTACACTCGTTTAGCAGTAGGAACATACAGGCAGGTGATATATCAAGCACGTAGCTGCGAAACGGATGTTATTACCGGGCGCCGGATTCTAGCCAGCACAACTTAAAAAGCCGAAGATGCTACTTTGAAGAGAAAGTCGATTTGAAAAATGGTTTGAGTTGTAATTGGAGATCGTCACATAGATGAACAGCTGCAAAATAGATGGCTTATTCATTTCATACTATACTACTATTTCATACTCTCTCAATCCGTTAGTCGACTCTTACGACACTCGCAGGAGGAGTTGGGTAACATATGCCTCCCCTAAATATTGCCACAATTACCGATCCTGCGCCACACGCATCCAGCGGACTCCTGCGACCGTCAACAGGTCATCAGTCCACCTTGTGGGGGCAACTCCATCGCTATAGAACCTTTCCGCCTGAATGGCCATCGGTTCTATGTGCGGTGTGCTCCGCCCACTGCCACTTCAATATAGATCCGGAGAGCTATATGGGTTTGACTCTGAGAGACTCCCAGCCCTCTCCAATGCCCTTTGCGTGACTTTGAGCCTTCTTATGAGGTCCATTGTAAGTGAAAACGTTTCAGTACCGTATGAACACTGGCAATACACACTGATCGAAGACTTTCGTACCTACTCAAGCACTGCGGAATATTAGACGAAAATATGTGTCGTAGCTTCCCGAACGCTGCACAACCGAGTCGGATTCGACGATTAACCTCTTTCTCGAAATTGGATCTGCCTAACCTGATAGTTTGTCCTAGTCCTAGGTATGAGTGTACGTGAGTTCAATCCGATTTTGGTAAATTCGATATTTTTTTAGTATATCTGATTTCTTATAATATCGTCACATCCATGTTCAAATCACGGATTAGCCACTTCCAAAATGTTTCATATGTAGCGAAAGTGTTTTTGTTACATTTTGACATCGATATTATCTCTCTCATTTTGAGAGCTCTAAAACAGTGAAGTACCTTGGTGTATTGCTAGACTCTCACCTTTCGTGGCGGCAGCATATTGAATCACTGAAAGGCCGTGTCCGAAAGCTTATGTTTGTTTTTCGCTCCCTGAGAAATATTGCGTACCCAGAACTGCTGAAAACGGTATACTTCGCTCTCTGTGAATCTGTGCTAGGGTACTGCAGTTCGGTATGGGGAGGGGCGGCAAAGACACACCTCATTGGGCTGGAAAGAGCACAAAGGTCCCTTCTTAAGGTTATTTATCGAAAACCATCACGATACAGCACCAAGGAGCTTTACAAACTTGCTAACGTTCTCTCTGTCCGTCAATTGTTTCTTAGGAAGATAATGTACAATTTTGGAAAACTCCATAGCAAGATCTTTGAAGCAGAAATAAGACGTCGCCATCGCTGGAAAACACCAAAAACGTGTTCAAAATTTGCCCAAAAATTCCACCCTTTTATATCTCCTTTAGTTATTTATGCATGTGTCATGTCATAACAAGACCCCCTAGTAAACAATTGTTAACTGAGTGGCTGAAGCAACTTGATTACCGCGAAACTGAGAACCTTCTAACCGTAATAAAATAGCACCTGTCCTTCTTTATACTGTACCTATTTAGTATAACCGTATATTTTTTATGTAACACTGTACCCTATTATGTATATTATTTCTAAAATAACATCTCCTCCCTTTAAACCCCTAAACACACACACATAATATTATATATACATATATTTTTGTTTTTTTAGCTTTAGCACTAAGTAAGAATTAGTTTAAGTAAATACCTATCACTCTCTGTACAACTAGTTTAGAGAAAGTTATCATGTAACATTGACGAAACTGGGTCCTGTAACACAGGGTTTCCTAGCGCAGGACGCAGGGTCTCAATTATTTTAGTGGTTAACTTGGTAAATAAACTATTTTAATTTTTTTAATTTTTTTTTTCATTAGAACGACTACGTATACCTATACAGTACAATTCAACATTATTTATTGCACAACATGATAAACATAAAATAACAAATATAAGTCTATTACAACGGCGGTCCTATCGCTAAAAAGCGATCTCTTGTAGACAACTATAACGTACTTTCAAATTATGAAGCTTATTACATTAAAATGTTGATTAATTTTGGGTATAAGCTTGAAAACCCCATTTATCATACACGTAAGAACTAGGGCGGTTTTAATCGGTGACTCCTCTGAGTTTTAAGCTGCGCTGTACTGCAGTCTTCCTGCGTAGATTTGTATGACATTTTTACTCCTATCCTATAGCAAAAAGTATAAACTTTAGGCACTCTGTATGAGTTTCCAGCAATATACAGTATGTATGTATATTATAAAGATAGTGTAAAAGCTGATATTGTTTTGGATGTGACTATATACTAAATACTTAAAGACAAAGTGTTATAATTCTTAGCGTGGCATTATAATAATGAGTAGGTTAATTCCGTGAAAAGATTTACAAGTGAGTAGTCTGGAATACGTTAAAGCATAATCAAATATTGTAACTAGGCTAAGGGTGAAGACACATCTATCAGCATGCGTACGCATTTTGTCTAATGATATTGGCTGTTCATTTAGTATGAAATGTGTAAACATGCGTACGCGTGCTTAAAGCTGGACGCGGTCCCATACTAAACTGACCTTTTCTATAGACAAAATGCGTACGCATGCTGATAAATGTGTCTTCACCCTAACAGATATTAAGTACTAAGCACACAGTATGTAATCTACATAGGTTCTTATATAATTTGATCGAGACTGACAGACTATTCTATAGCTAAGGGGATATAAACTTCACACTGAGGAATTAATAATATTTTAATTCACTATCATTGAAGTGTCACTGACTGGTTATTGAAAATTGATGGGAGATTGATGGGCAGCATCATCATCACAATAGACACACTCCTGCGTTCGCGAATCCGCTTGCACAGGTGGCGATTGGCGATTATGTGCATTACCTCCTAATGCGTCTATGTGCATAGGTAATACGAGATTGTCCAGCAGTGGAATGAAACTGGCTGTTGACGACAATGAGCATGATGACTGTAGTTAATAGTACATTGTGCATCAAGGGAGGTAAGTACGGAATTACTAACGAGAGTGTTAGAAGCCCGATGCCATTAGGCGGAGGGCTTTTATGACTCGCGTTAGTATTCCGCTTACCGACCGTGATGCATACAATGTTTTTCATCACACTTGCCAACCAAAAAATAAGTTTAAGACATAATATTATTAAATGACGTACTGACATTTCTATTACTCCCTAGGGAATTTCACTTTTCTATTACTCCCGCTACGCGCGCAAGCAATGGCGCGCTTAGACAGCAAGTGTGATGAAAAATAAATTATTTCACATTATGCAAGACATAATACACAAAGAAATGATTACTAAACTTAAGATTGCACTACGGTTAAGGGGCGGCCGCTGCGGCTGAAAATGCCTAATTTTAAAACGTAATAAATATAAGGGCCTCGGCAAAGAGTACGATTTTGTACCGTTTGGCGTAGAAACTTTAGGTTCATGGGGGCCCAGCGCACGCAAATTGTTTGCCGAGATCGCGAAACGTCTGGTTGACGTACCTAACTGTAACTAAAGACCGAAGAGTATTGCGATACAGCGAGTAAATGCCGCCAGCATCCTCGGTACAATGCCACAAGGGCAAATCTTAGTTAAAGGTTAGGTTAAGTAGATTAGTTAGATTTAATCATAAATTGTAGTTTTGAAAATAAATATATGATAAAAAAAAGATTGCAGTATTTCGTCGGGTGAGAATGCAATTGTGCCATATCCATTTTTAAGCAAAATCGGTTTTTAATGGTTCTTGATTGCATATTTTTTTGTAGTTCATAACAGTAATAATTTTTTGAAAATTCTTATTTTATGTTATTAAAAGACATATATTTTTGTGCCATATCCTCAAACCGCAATAAATAGTGATTACAATATTGTGCCATGTCCGGACATGACACAAATTTACGGTTAACAGCCTATTTATCAGTGTGCCAAGCGACTAACCGATCAACATTTTTGTGACATAATCCATAAATCGATTTGAATGTATCGATTCGATACTTTTTTTACCTACCCTCTCTTTTGATAAATGACAATAAAGAAGATAGGTGATTTGTGTAATTCATACTTCAAGCTTTTATCTTAATAAGTTGGTGGTATAAATACATAATATTTATAATTACGAGTAGGTACCTAACCATAAATTGATATTATACTACAGAAAAAGTGACCGAACCCCCTATGACCAGGACTGGAATCGATCCAGCGATCTCTTGCTTTCCTGCCATGCCATGCCATTAAAGTTCTGGCCACAGGAGGCCTCGCTCACTATTCCTGAAGTACATATTACATGACATGTCTTTTAATTTATAGAGCGTGTATTTAGGTACTTAAACTGTAGGTAATATTATTCGTTGATAAGAAATAATAACGTTCATATGTCATTCATTAGTAAACGTATTTTGAGCTGTTCTCATCGATATTTTTTACATTAGCACTACATATCGTTGAAAAGCTTATCATTTCACAAAATAGAGAAGGCCACCTATTAGATGGTACCTATTTACAAGAAAGTAAAAAAATGATTCACATTAATATTAGAAATCAATGTTGGCACCATAGGTATTCACTTCAATAATTATGTCTTCGTATTCGAGATAAATTATCGTTTTGACTTGAAATAAATCTAGTCGTAAAATAACTTTTATTTGCATAAACAATTGCTTTTAATGTCTACCTTTCTTGACATTCATCATCATCATCATCAGCCTATGATAGTCCACTGCTGGACGTAGGCCTCTCCTATTAACTATGCGTATAAACGCATTAGGAGGTAAATGCCCATAATCGCCACGCTGGGCAAGCGGATTGGCGATCGCAGTAATGTGTCCACTATGATGACGCTGCTGCCCATCATCAATCTTTTATCAAATAGTGGTCAGTGACACTTCAATCCCTTAGTCGACTCTTACGACACCCGAAGGAGGAGTTGGGGTGGTGACAAATGTATTCTTACTGCCGTCACCACACGGCGGGACATTGCACTAACATTTTGTGACACATCCATAACTTTGTGTCATATCATACATAGCAAATTAAACATTTTCTTACCAAAATGGATATGGCAATTGTAAAACTACTTATATCTCATGACTATTATAAGTTAAACATTAATTGCATTTAACAAAAAATAATAAATTAATATACTTAAGTGTCAGTTAAGTTAAATATTGCAAAATTATAAGACATTCCAAGAAATAATTTTTTTTGTTTCATTTCGCTCTCCTCTAAACCAAGGCAAGTGGCGTATAGCACAATTGCATTCTCACCCGACGATTTATCTATTTAATAAATTGGAAAGAACTCAAAAGAGTAGGTCATTTGGCAGTATACAAATGTGACGTCACTTTTGTGTATTTCATATAAAACTTCATAGTGGCGATCGTTTTGGCAGTATTCAATTAGGCTCAATTTGAGTGTCAATTGTTTGATATTCAACATGCCTATTAATTGCATGGCAAGTTAATCGCATTACTGGAAAATTTAATGAATGTGTACAAAGACTACAAAGGCAAATCAAAGGCGTGTATGAGTTTTCAACCGACGAAATGATATACCTAACCTACTCATAGTTACCTATCTGTGGTACGGTAAAGCTTAGGTAATATTATCATATGCGGTTCAAGGGGGCGACTCAAGGTAAACAAGCGTTAATATACAAATATTAAAAACGCTATAAGTTAACGTTATTGCCGAACGCATCCGCGGGCACATCCTTATCGCATTCGAATAAAAACGCGAAATGTGCCGCTTTAATGTCCGCCCCTTCCTTCGTCCCTTCGGCCGTTATGTTGACATAGTGATGGGCGTGTTACTTATCGATGAAATAAAGGAATCGATTACATTCTTCAGTAGGCTTATGATGGTACCGTGTTCAATCGTTTGTCCTTGTTGCCGTTAGGTTCTAACAAGTATGTAAGTGCGAAAGTGATGCGATGTTGTTAAACGCTTTTTTCATATATATTGTTTTATATAGGCCTCCTGTTGTCAAGATATACATAATTATATTTTGTACTAAAAAACGTCGTACGAGACACGTGCAAAAAAGAAAAAGGTAACTCGTGTCGTTTTAAAACACTCCCTTCGGTTGTGTTTTAAAACATCGCCACTCGTTTCGGATTTCCTGTTTTTCGCACTTGTGTCGTAATGCTACTATATACTATATTATTATTACGTATGTACTATATTATTATTATGTATCAGTACTTGGCGTCATCATCATCATCATCATCATATCAGCCGAAAGACGTCCACTGCAGAACATAGGCCTCCCCCAAAGATTGCCACAATGACCGGTCCTGCGCCACCCGCATCCAGCGGACACCTGCGACCTTCACCAGGTCATCGGTCTGCCTTGTGGGGGGGCTACCCACGCTACGTCTTCCCGCCCCAACGGCCATCGGTACTACGCGCAATGTGCCCCGCCCACTGCCACTTCAGTTTAGCGATTCGGAGAGCTATTTCGGTTACTTTGGTTCTGCTGCGGATGGTCTTATTTTTAATCCGATCACGCAGAGAGACTCCTAGCATAGCCCTCTCCATTGCTCTTTGGGTGACTTTGAGCCTTCTTATGAGGCCCATTGTAAGCGGCCACGTTTCAGTACCGTATGTCATCACTGGCAACACACACTGATTAAAAACTTTCGTCTTCAATCACTGCGGAATATGTATAGGACGAAAATATGTGTCGTAGCTTCCCGAACGCCGCCCAACCGAGTCGGATTCGACGATTCACCTGTTTCTCGACTTGGCGTCACTTTCTCTTTTTTAATACGTATTATATGCTTCTCAGTTGCTGTAAGATTTACTGTAAAAGGTCCCTTTTCATATTACTTTTATTTTGTTACAATTGCAATCTCAACCTGTCTTGTGTCACGATAAATTCATGGTAACGGTAGAGGTTAATCTTTTGGACGCCAACTACCGATATGTTGGCACCGCAGGTTCAACGCCAAAGACCGATGAATAAGTCTTGGATCACAGAGCAATATAGACCTACACGTATCTGTGTAAAATTCAATTTCAGTTTTGACATTTTGTTGACGTGGCGTTTGGGTGACGGCTTTGGTATTTGTCATGGCGTCAAAAAGGTTAACAAAAAATACTCTATCGACATACTATTTTCCATTTCATCGAAAGATTCCCATCCCTACTGCCAGATATATATGGAATTTATGTTAACGGAGATATGGCTAATAAAAGCAAGTCTATTGGCGGTACATATTTCTCTGTAGCGAGTTTATTTTGTTCAGCTGCGAAGCTTAATGCCGCTTTTAAGCTTAATTTTATTAGGCCCGGCTTATTTGCTTCGGGAGATATTTGACACGATGTGATTCTGGTTTCGATTGTAGCGGAGTTAAAGGGAATAAAATAAGTTATACTGTTAGATGCATTTCTAAACATGAAAATCTATTTGTATGGCGTCACTTTTGTGTATTTGACATAAAACTTCATATTGGCGAATAGCGATCGTTTTGACCTTTGGAAAAAAGATGTTGATTTATGTTATTTTTTAAGTTGTCTCACACTTAACATTTCATTTATTATGTATGAAATAAAAAACAACTTAACACAAGCCGATACATCAGGCAACAACATCTTATTTTTGTGGAAAAACTCAAATTGTTTAAAAAATATATAATATATAAATATATAAATATTAGATGTTATATACCAAAGAAAAACGACCAAGATCACCTAATGTCCGAGGTGGGGACATCTAATATTTATAATTTATATAGTATTAAGTAGTGTGACTACTGGGGAAAATAAAAAGTACAAATCAAAATATTTAGTTAATAAATAATTTGATTTGTGTTTTCGCAATACGTTCAAATTGTTTTATTGAATATTTTAAGAATTTCGCATTTTTTAAGGGGTAATAGTAGTATGTATATAAATTTCAATATTAGATGTTATATACCAAAGAAAAAATACCAACGCTGGTAACCCACCTCCAGCGTTGGTTACCTTCGGTTCTTGTTATACAGGGTGGAAAGGGACGACGTTCCTTCCCGCTACCGACCGAGTCTACCAACCATTACGATGAACTTTCAGTATGGGACCAACATCGAAAGCGTAGATGGAAAATTGACTTTTCCATACTATTGAACTCTAACTAATCAGTCTAATCACTCACTTTGTATGAGGGGTTAATTTTTTTTTAATATTTCGATGTTGGTCCCATACTGAACGTTCATCGTAATGGTTGGTAGACTCGATCGGTAGCGGGAAGGAACGTCGTCCCTTTCCACCCTGTATAACATCTAATATCTAAATTAACAGGCAACTTCTATTAACGTTCCAAATAACCTGTCCAAATTTAACGCATATCAAAAAGATCAGCCCGTATCCGCTGTTTATCACCATTTCCGAACAAGACCATAAACAATTTAGGTACCCTACAGTCATCAATCACTAACTTGACAATTCCGCTTCCACAGAACTGTTTTCGAAAACACAAAAGCCATTTCATAAAAAAAAAACTTTAACAAAAGGCCGCTTTACAAAAAACAAAACCCGCCGAACTTCAAACTTCCAAAACTTCACAGATCAAAAGGTTTCTACTAAAAATCATAAAACCGCAATTAATAATTTATGGTCCAAGAAAACTTTGCTTTAATTAAGTAACTGAATTCGTAGGCAGGGGCGCGGAACCGTTGGCATTGTTGCCGAACTTGGTACTTGCATTGCGATACAAGGAAAGGCACTTTTACGAGGAGTTTTGGGTACGCGTACAAGTTTGAGGTTAGGAATTTCCGTCGTAAAATGGAACTATTAGCGTTTCTGAGGGCTTTATGTCAGAGACCCATAAGTTTAATATCTCTGGAGGAGGTAGGTGGGTAAAATTATATGTATGTATACACGAGAAACTCCATTGCTATTACTTGTTGCATACATACATTTTTAGTACAGATGGTGCCTTTTTTAGGCTCTAGTGCGAGAAGTGTGTTATTTTACGTCAGGTCCAAAACTTCGGAGGGCCATCTGCACTAAAAAACGAAAGACGTCCACTGCTGAACATAGCCCCCCAAAGATTGGCACAATGACCGGTCCTGTGCCACCCGCATCGGACTCCTGCGACCTTCACCAGGTCATCAGTCCACCCTGTTATTGTATTTATACACGGTGCTCGTGAGCATTCCGAAAGATTTTAATGCTGAATTTCTGAGCATATTTAGAGTATTTAATGTTATGTAAAATTTCCTGGGTTCGGCTTGGTTCCAGAGATAATTAACCTTTTTTTCGAAATAAGTTTTTCGACGTAACTCGTCATAAGTAAAATTTCTTTTTGATTACAATGTTACCATAGTGTGTTCTAATATTACCACGCCTTCAAAAAATAAGAATAGACTTGACGAAAAAACCTGTCCCTAAAAAAAATTAATTTTTACAAATTGTTGTCAAAAAGTATTCAAAAAGTGTAAAAAAAGTAAGTCTCATAATATTTTTTGTTTATTTTGATGTCTAGAATGCATAGTTAAAATCTTTCGCAATGCTCGCGAGCACCGTGTATATAGGATCTCAGAAACAGATCTAGCGCTTTTATGAAAATTGCGACGTTGGGATCTCAAGGACACAAAACATAATCAATCCTGCTTAGTGTTATCTCTGAGAAAACGCGCATTTTCGAGTTACCCAAGTTATTATATTCCAAACTACTTAGCTCAGTAAGATATGTAATATTGTGTCATACTGTGTTATCTGCATTTCCAGCCAAGTATACATATAAGGTAAATACCTACCTATGGGTAAATTTACTCCCCAACTGGTGAAGATGGAATGATTTTTTTATTAGCTGTAATCCTATAATGTGGGGTATCATTAAATAGGTGTCTTAAAAAAATAAGGGTCTCAAAAGAAAGTATTCTTCTAAAGTCCATATTTTCGGAGATAATTGTGTCAAAAAATTGTGTGTCCTCCCCCTCTAACTTTTGATACGTAGGTCTAAAAAATATGAAAAAAATCATGAATAGTGGGCTTATAGAATACTTTACAATAAAACTATTTCGAACATAATCGGCTCAGCCGTTTTTGAATAACTACGGAACCCTGCACTAAGTATGGCTGACATGCTCTTGGCCGGTTTTATTTTATAAACGAACCGAAAACTAGACGCAGATGTGAAAGTATTTGACAAACAAGTACGAGTATTAAAATATTGGCTTCAAACCCTTAAGTTTCGGACGTAGTCTTGACACCTGTCAAATTATCTTGGAAATATACTAAATGGCCAAAATCATTAGTTGTTCATAGCGATAGTTACGCCTACATTCGTTCCACCTACGCATACTACTAGTACAGTTATACAGCATGTACAAAATACGGGCGTTATTTGGGCGTTGTTTAAGACGAAGTCCCAAGAAACATACATACATTGATTTCTTTAGATGATTACTTTTTATAATACATTATAATTAAGCATTCAATAAAGTACATCCATATTGTATACCTACTCAAACGTCACATTACATCAGTATAGCGGGAAGGATTATCGTTCCGTTCCACCCTGTATATTTATAAACTCGACTCTAGTACATACATGGGTATCAGATTTCTTGCGAAGATACTTATATAATTAGAAGTATATTTATACCTAATAATATTAGATACTCGTGTTACTACCACGCGTTTAATTCCACTATAACTTACGCTATTTAGCAAATATTATATTATATTTTTTCTTATACTTATCAATTACCTAGCTACTTCTGCTTCTATTTAATATTTTCAATACCATCCCACGTCCATTCCATAATAAATATTAGCTTATAATTATTTGGTATTTAGAAATTAAATTAAATGTCAAATAGTAAAGAAACGACGAAGTCGCTTTTAAATCAAGTCTGGCAGCTTAAGGCTGGTGTGGGTTCGTTTCTCGCCTTGGTCACTTTTTTTTAGGTACGTTATGACATGCCTATAGGTTAGTTTATAATTAACTTGTAATAATAATAATGTTGCAATTGTCATTAAACGAAACAAAATAAATTTATAATTATTTTATTCACACACATCAGCCTTTCTTAGTCCACTGCTGGACGTAGGCCTCTCCTACGAACTATTCATGACTTTTTCTTTTCGTTCAAAAAATAAAATGTGCATACCTAATGACGTCGCAAATACGAGAAAAACAGAAAAAAAAACTGTGGACATTTTGGGTGGAATTTGTACTACTAACCAAAATTTCGATACATCATACATTATGCATTTTTCGCAAAATCGTGCATGATAAAGTATGTATAATAATATTATTTACTTTCAGATTGAAAAGTATATTAAGTTCAGTCATTGTAAAATTGTTATGATATAAATTACAAAATTCCAATAAAAAACAATTTCTTACTTAGTTAAAAACCGCTAAACGCACGCAACGAAAACAAACCGCCATCTTGCTTATAAACACAATATGTAAGTTTTTCATATTTTACAGACAAACGGGTCTTAATCGCGTAAACTTACGTTTAATTAGTTGCTGTATCGATATGGAAATAACGAGACTGCGGGTGGAAATCGCCGTGATAAAGTCACCTCCACGGTGATTAATTTATCGACCACTGTCATTGAAAAAGCGACCGTCAGTATACTTGAAAAAGGGTTGAATTTCGCTTTGACACCCAAGCGGATTCCATATGAGACCGCGATCTGTAGTGTTGAGGAGGCAATAATGCGTAACAGGGTGCCGGCTAGCGATGCCGAGGTTCTTAGACAGGATGTTGCGGTTATTTTGCGAAAGGCTACACTACCGAAGAGTAATATTACTGCAGATGAGCGATCAGCCCTGAGGAATTTGAAAGCGAATGAGAATATACTGGTTCTGAAGGCTGACAAAGGGAACGCCACTGTGGTCATGGACTCAATAGACTATGACACTAAGATTCGGGTTTTATTGAGTGACACTAGCGTCTATAAGTCTGTCTCATATGATCCCACTGCCAGAGTTACGCGTCGGATTAGGGCTGTCATCAGAGACCATGAGGTGTTATTTCAGGAAGACGTTTTTAACCGCTTGTACAAGCCTAAAACGGTGCAACCACCGAAATTGTACGGGTTACCGAAAGTACACAAACCAAACGTGCCTTTGCGACCAATTGTAAGTCAAATCGCCTCACCTACTTATGATCTGGCAAAGCATGTTGCATCGGTGTTGCAGCCGCTTGTGGGAAACACGTCGTCTTTCGTGAAGGATTCCCGTCACTTCATAGACATTCTTAAGGACATAACGCTGGAACCAGGAGACTTAATGGTGAGTTTCGATGTTGAGTCACTTTTCACCAATGTTCCGGTTAAAGAGTGTCTAGAAGTAGTTCGAAAGAGGCTTGCTGACAATGGGATAGTGAGTTCTGTCATGGTTTTGCTCCGGAATTGCTTAGAAGGGAGCTACTTTTTATATCGAGGGGGGCATTATCTCCAGATCGACGGAGTTGCTATGGGTAGCCCTGTGGCACCGGTTTTAGCAAATATCTGGATGGAGCATTTCGAGGCCAGCATAGATCTGCAACCATGGGCAGTGAAATTATGGAAACGGTATGTCGATGATGTCTTTTGCGTTATGAGAGGTGGCAAGCATGAAGTTGAGCAATTACTCCAGTATCTCAATTCCATTCATACTAAAGTCAAATTCACGTATGAATTGGAATCGGAACGCAGTTTGCCTTTTCTGGACGTGAAGGTGATAGGTCGAGATGATGGTTCTTTGGCGCACACTGTCTATAGGAAGCCCACACACACTGACAGGTATTTGAACGCTCTGTCTCACCACCACCCCCCGCCAGCTTCAGTCTGTGGTTAATTCTCTAAAGAACAGAGCACATGACCTTTGTGACCCTGAATTTCTAGAAATTGAGTTATCGCACGTTCAGGAGGTTCTGAAGAGAAATGGCTACATAATGAACAGACGGCAACCCAGACGAACACCGAGGAAGAAACATCCAGATGTTGCAAGGCGACCAGCATTTTTGCCTTATGTCAGGGGTGTAACGGACAAAATAGGTACGCTTTTGAATAAGTATTCCATACCAACCGTTTACATGCCGTTATCAAAGGTGGCAGGTCATCTAAGGTCGCCTAAGGATGTTTTACCTTATCACACACCGGGCGTTTATAAGATCGATTGTAGCTGTGGTAGTTCCTATATTGGGGAAACCAAACGCACCATAGCGGAAAGGGTCAAGGAACATATCACGGCTGTTAAAAAGCGTCAAACGAATAAGTCTGCTGTGGCCGAGCATTTGTTGGAGTCCGGACCTAACCACTGGATTGAGCTCCATAACCCGAAAGTCCTCTCAACCGAGCGTATACATCATAGCCGAAAAGTACGTGAAGCTATTGAAATTAAGAAACATCGGAATTTTAATCAAAATGAGGGGCAAGGAATCTCGTCCGCGTGGAATCCCGTGATTTACAAATGTAAGCGTGGTGAAACATCCATTTTTAAGCCATTGGATGTTGTGAGTGTTGTGTGTAGGCCTAGTGACAACCCTAGCCTAGAAGTGAATAATCAAGATCAAGTGCGGGTAGTTCGAAAAACCCGCGCAGCTCGAAGGTGTTGATACATTCTCTCGCCAGTCTGCCTGCGACCACGGGTGTAACGTCATGCCCGAAACGTCAGGATATAATTAAACGTAAGTTTACGCGATTAAGACCCGTTTGTCTGTAAAATATGAGTGATAATCGTGAAAGTTTAAATCAATGTAAGTTTTTTTTAATACAGTTACAGTTACACCAACGAATCAGTAATAAGTTTGAAAGTTCATTATATTTCCTTGCAAAATTACCCTTAAGAACATAATGTTATACCTTAAAACTTTGAAATCAAATTTCAAGAGATTATTTTTTTAATTATTCATTTAATCAACTTCGGAGTCATGTCCATATTATTGCGAATAATGACGCAAATTTGTCCGATCTCTGTTGATAATACAGCATATTCAAGTGAGGTGCCTAGTCTTACTTAGATTTCAACAAACGCTAAAACAATTCCCTAGCAAGAATACATAATAACACCAAGTGACGTCACTTAAAAGGCACTTTATGAGACGGCACTCACGGCGTCGGGACTTAAGATGGCTGGACAGAAAGGCAGAAGACGGGCGACTAAGTGTATATTCACGAGCACTGAGCCGAGTACAATGGAAATAATAGGATTCACAACATTGTCTTTTGGGTTCCGTATCTCAAAAGGAAAAACTCATACTAGTTTAGTATCATCATCATTTCAGCCATATATCGTTTACTGCTGAACATAAGCCTCCCCTGCACATGCACATACACCGGTTAGAAGCAACCTGCATCCAGCGTCTCTCGGCGATCTTCATACGATCGTCTGTCTATCTCGTGGGTAGACGTCCTACACTGTGTTTGCCAAACCGTAGTCTCCACTCGAGCACTTTTTGACCCCATCGGCCATCTCATCTGCGTACAATGTGGCCTGCCCATTACCACTTTAGCTTGCTAATCCGGAGGGCTCTGTCGGTGACTTTTGTTCATCTACGGATCTCTTTTCTGATTCGATCACGTGGATAAACTCCGAGCATATCCCTTGGTAGTAACCCTGCCTACAAATCTGGAGGTTCTAGGTTAGAATCCCGGCGATTTCATTATTTGTGTATTTATATATTACAAATAGTTCCATGGTCGTGGCTGTCATATATTTTAGTATCTATATTTATATACTTATTTATTACAAATACCTATCGAGACTTGGTCATATCACAAATGTATGGAACATCAGATTTTTTTACGAATCGGATGTCGATCCCATAGTAAAAACTCATTAATATGACTTCAGAATTAATCCTCTAAAATTTGGCCAGTGAATAAAAAATCACCCTGTATTTTGAAGATTTGTTTTCGAATTTCTTTTAACAATGCATTTGTAAGCGCTGATACAAAAGAGGAAACAACTCTTTTCCATCCCATAGTCTAACCCACTTCCGCTTTCATTCATTTCACCCTCGATTGATTCTCAAAGCAAAAACCTTTAGAAAAGAAAAATCCGTAATAAAATCACTTCCGGTCTATATTTAGAACGTATTTACCTATCAGCCTCACACGCCATTTGGTTAGGTATCTCACCAATCGCCGCGTGAATGGCGGGCTTTATAAAAAGGCGTGAAAAGCAAAGCTCCGATCGCTGATGTATATTTATTACTTCGCTATTGTGTAGGTTGCGCGCCCCTGAAAGGCACGATTGGAGGGTTAATAATGAGAGAAATTTTGAATTGATTGTAATGATGGTAGTTTAGTATTGTTGGTATGGTAGGTTATTAATGTAACTAAATGTTGAAAGGATGGATGAAAGTAGATTGACAAAGAGAATATATGCTGAGGAGATGGATGGTAGGGTCGGAAGGGGGCGGCCAAGGCGAGGATATTTAGATCAAATCTCTCAAATCTTAACTAAAGGCCAGATCCCCAGTACCCGTAACCGACGAGCATGTATGAGAAGATGTATGGATGTTAGCGAAGCGAAGGAAGTTTGCAAGGATCGTAGTATGTGGCGTTCAGTGGTTTCTGCCTACCCCAATGGGATACAGGCGTGAGTATATGTATGTATGTATGTATGTTAATGTAACTATCGTAATTAGGTGATTAATGTATCTCAGAATTGCCAGACTTAAGTGGCAGTGGGCTGAGCACATCGCCAGAAGATCAGATGGCCGATGGGGCCAGTAACTGCTGGACTGGCGACCACATACCGGAAGACGCAGTGTGGGCAGACCTCCCACAAGATGGTCCGACGACCTGGGGTCCATTTCTCGAAAGCTTTTAACTTGTAATACAAGCGGAAGTCCTTATCTAATTAATAGTGTCAAAAAGAGACTTCCACTTGTATTACAAGCTTTTCAGAAACGGGCCCCTGGTCAAGGTTGCGGGAACCCGCTGGAAGCAAGCAGCGCAGAATCGGTCATATTGGCGATCATTGGGGGAGGCCTATGTTCAGCAGTGGACTTCTTTTGGCTGAAATGATGATGATGATGAATGAATGTAATTGTGCCAGCCTTCCATTGCGAGCGGAACGGACTCATTAATGGCTCCGTTTCACGTTCATCGCTGGCCAAGTGCTAGTATGCAGTTGACGGCTGTAAGTCACACCAGCGGTGTAAGTTAGACGGAGTTAGATGTTGCGCAGATTTTACTTACTTAATGTAAGTAGATATGTACATACTGTATCACTTTTCCTTTAATCGGTGAAAAGTGTGAGGAATCCTTTTTTAGGGTTCCGTAGCCAAAATGGCAAAAACGGAACCCTTATAGATTCGTCATGTCCGTCTGTCCGTCTGTCCGTCTGTCCGTCTGTCACAGCCGATTTACTCGGAAACTATAAATGCTACAGTAACGAAATTTGGTGAGAATATGTGTAGTATGAACCGCTACAGGATTATGATACTAAATTGTTAAAAAAACCATTGGGGTGGGGGCCCTCCATACATGTAACTGAGGGATAGAATTTTTTTTTTAGTTTTACATAAGCGTGTGGGGTATGAATAGAAAGGTCTTTGAAAATGATATGAAGGTTTATACATCACATTTTTATTTAAGCAAATCGTTTTCGAGATATCAGCTCTCAAAGTCCGAAAAATGTGTCCCCCCCCCTCTATTTTTTAAACAACGCGATATAAAATTCTGAAAAAAATATATGTTATGTACATTAATAAACTCTATCAACGATTTTTGGTTTGATTAAATTATCTCGTATAGTTTTTGAGGTAGGTTGATTTAACTGTATTTTTTTAATAATAAATTGATAATGGTACGGAACCCTTTGCGCGCGAGTCCGACTCGCACTTGGCCGGTTTTATTTAATTTAGTGCTTGAAACCTTGTAATTAAGAGATGTTGCGTAACAGTACCGCACTCAATACAAAAAATAAACGAATTTCTAACATCTCTTAATCAATACTGTATCGATATTCCAATTGAAAATTGTATTTTTCAGTACAGATGGTACAGTCGAAGACAAAATAAAGGGTATACAAAAACGTTAAAAAATATGTCCCAGTGCACTCTAATTCTGTGTAATAAGAACGTCGTAACATATTTATGAACGGATTCTTTCGATACTTATTTTTGCACTTGACTGTACCTTGTCCGTGTTAGTGCGAGAAGAATTCATTTATTGTGACGTCGAAACTTCGGAGGGCTATCTGTACTGAAAAAAGTCATACGATACATGTGCGAAAAGGAAATTCGGCACTCGTGTCGATTTAAATTTATAACCACTCGTTTCAAACTTAATTTTATTCGCACTTGTATCACAATGTACTATTAAAAGTGTTCTGTTTTTTAACGAAAAATGTATGAAAAGTTTGAGACATTTTGTTTAAGCGAAGTTCGTGAGTAGGAAACTTGCGAAAATGGCTGAGAGACGCTTTAAAATTTTGCTTGCTCAAAAATTGAACAATCAGTCCCTTAGGGTAAGTTTGGGGAGGCGAGAGGCGCGAGGGTGTAATTTTTATCGAAGTCAACAACGGCTTATGAATTCGAGATGCGGCCTAAGCTAACACTGGCTTGAAGGAAAGATAAATACTGGCTGTAGTAGTAGATTTGCTACGAAATTCTACCTATATGTTAATTAATTTATTTTTTGAGTAATAGTTATTAGAGGGTACAATAAATTCCACGAGAAACTCTACGTTGTCGGAAACGTGACGGCTATGACAGCTTGCTTAGAAGTGTAGTGTATGCAAAATGCGAGATTTATCTATTAATACAAACGCCAAGTTATGTATCTAAATTAAGATACACCAAAAATTTTATTTCTTGCTTTTTTTAAAGTATGCGAAAAATGGCGTCACGTATCCGACATTGCAACAGAGACTGGCGAATTGTAGCCCCCAAAAAAAGTTATCTGTCTTGCATTTGAAGAAAAAAGTAATATCGATATCGTGCTGATGTGTATTTTCTAATTATGTGCAGTATAATTTTTCCTAGGCATTTATTACATGTGCTGTGCAATAATTAATTCGTTGTAAAAACGATATATAATTGATATTGATAGGTGATTGTTAAGTTTGCTGTGCCATTATTAATATAATTTTGGATTCGGTTACCTACCGCGACAGTTATTCATGTTTTTTTCATACCCAGCAGGGTTGTAGACAATAAGTAACTAATGTTTTTTTTGTCTACGTATTAAGTGAGTAGGCAACTGACAGTTAAAAAAAGAAAAGTTTTTTGTAAATCAATATTTTTACAGATAATCGCTCCAGAGTAAAAAAAAGTGAATAATTAAAATTATAGAATACCTACTTTAAAATAAAACTATTCCGACCATAATCAATCCAGCCGTTTTTGAATAACTATGGAACCCTACATTGAGCAATTGAGCATGGCCCGACATGCTCGCCGATATTGGCTGTTTTTTGATAATTATATTATAACCAAACGAGACTTGGACGTAGTTACACAATAACGTTCCAACTCACATGAGTTTGACATTAAAATCTAAACTTTCTGTCAACTGCAAAAGACATCAACTATTATTACAAACTCATGTGGGTTGGAACGTTATCGTGTATAAGCATGCATCACAAATGGCCTCGAAGTATAAACAAAAAAATATATTTGTATATGTATATATCGTGGGACATCTTACATAAATCGACTCAGTCCCACGATAAGCTCAATTAAGTCTTGTGATGTGGGTACTAAGCGACGATATATATAATATATATATACATATAGATACTTATATACATAGACAGCCACGACCAAGGAACATAATTCGTCTGTTGACAACCAAAACTCACTAAGTAACAAATACCTACTTGAAATAGAGATCGTATCTCGGTTCTGATTAAATACTGACATTAGAGGTTGCTAAGAGTAGTGACAGTTTTTATAGTGAGTTTTGCTTGTCAGCCGACGATATATTTGTGATAAATAAATACACAAATAATGCCCTCGCCGGGATTTGAACCTGGAACCTCCAGCTTCGTAAGTAGGGTCACTACCAACTAGACTACGGAGGCTGACAAACACACACAACACACACAATCAAGTCCCGTTTCGTAAAAAGAATGCGAGAAGTGTGAAATATGGGGCTACTATTACGAATATTAATAAAATACGTCTTGACAACAAATATATATTTAAGGAATGAGCATCGAAAAGTATAATCAGTTAGAAAACATAAACACCTGTCAAGGGTAGTAAAGTCTGAGAACCTAGATGCAGTATGCATATACATCACAAGAAGATGTGTGAATATTTAAGTTAACCTTTCCGATTGCCCGCCATCGTAATTTTTGGCTGTATATTGAACATCATACTTGTTTATTGTTCTATCGTCAGAATTTAATTTGGGACATTACATTGTTATGGAAAATCGTGACGTTTGGAGCCGATCTGTATTCAGGGACGGAATAAAAACGCTTTGTCTGTTATGACAAGATCATTGGATTTTTGAAATACGATTGTTGAACTGAACCATCGAGTCTACTTTGGTCGCACGACTGTGTTTATTGAAAATACATGTAATTCTCCTGAATTCAGAAATAAGTTATTTTACGCAAATAACTAGTAATGATGATTATCGCATCAACTCTAATATAATGGCAATAACTTTATTCAGGAACCAACTTTGAAAATGAATAATTCTAGACATCCAAAAACGCATATATTTTTAAGATAGTTTGAGTCCTTATAAAATTTAAAGAAAATTAGCACCTTATTATTTTAACAGAAAGATTGTATTTCTTTCTGAGATTGGAATTGACTAGACATTTACTTTCCGTGGACGGGACGCCGTTATGCTATTTTACTGCTTATTCATTTATCGTTTAGTTTTTTGATACATGCTTACAAAAACTGCACATTTAAATCTGTATTAAAACATCTAAACTTTAAATTAACTCTTTTTTAACATCCAATCCATGCCAGCTTCCGTAGCCTAGTTGGTAGTAGCCTTGCCTACGAAGCAGGAGGTTTTGGGTTCGAATCCCGGCGAGGGCATTATTTGTATTTTTATTTATCAGTTTTATCACAAATATTTATTTTGTTCCGTGGTGATGGCTGTCTATGTATTTAAGTATCTATATGTATCTATCTATTATATACATCGTCGCCTGGTACCGTCACCACAAGCCTTAATTAACCTTACCATGGAACTAGGTCGATTTGTGTAAGATGTCCCCAGATATTTATTTATTTAATCTTCGACGTCTATAGGCGTTGTTCAGCCGACCGTGTTAAGTAAACCTAGAATAATCAAGTACTTAAAATTGAACTTAGTGACTTAGTGCAACGTGATTTCTGATCATTGGATATTTAGTACACCACTTCCAAAAGGCGTAGGTACCTAAAAAAATAATAAATTCTGCAGAATCCCGCAAAAGGGTATATTGGTTGTTTTAACCCTTAAATCGACAACGTCCAAAATACTGGACATGGTCTATGACTATGACATACTTTTTCTATTTTTTTTCTGAATCAGAATTATTAACACTATTGAGTGCCAAAGAGGCTTAAACACACGACCATCCCTTACCTTTGTCGAATTAAGGGTTAAACTGGGGTTACATTGATCAATTTTAAAGTTCAAACTTCAATATCTTCTAAAATTAGGCGTAAAAAAATCCAAAAATAAAATAGTAATAATTATCAACTTTTTGTTATCTTTCTCGGTAAAAAAAATTGAAAAGATACTTTAAAATGTATGAATTTAGAAAAATAAAACGTTGTGATCAAAGTTAAACTGACATTGGGGTTACTTTGATACCTTATGTTTTTTTTAGGGTAATTAAATAAATAAATAAAAATAAATATCTTGGGACATCTTACACAAATCAACCTAATCCCACGGTAAGCTCAATTAAGGCTTGTGATATGGGTACCAGGCGACGATATATGTAATAGATAGATACATATAGATACTTAAATACATACACAGCCACGACCAAGGAACAAACATTTGTGATAAATAAATACACAAAGAATGCCCTCGCCGGGATTCGAACCCGGAACCTCCAGCTTCGTAGGCAGGGTCACTACCAACTAGGCTACAGAAGCTGACAATTGAATGTAAACCCTTACAGGAGTTTTTTCTCCTAAAAAATAAATAAATCCGTTCGCAGTATGAAAAGTTACAACAATTTACGTCATTTTGGGGTTATTTTGATCAAATATTTGTGATCAAAGTAACCCCGATATATTATAAAAAAAACTTCAGTATTCAACTTTATTAAAAACAAAAATCAAACATTGAAGAGAGAACAATCTTCTAATAAAATAAACAGTCAAATGAATAGACATACCATAGCCAACTATACGTAAGATTGTGATCAATGTGACCCCATGTAGGTGATCAAAGACAACCCATTGAATAAAAACAATTGTTATAAGTACTTAGTTTGAATTGAAGACCCCAAAAACGTTATATTTGTATACCTAAACACACTTGTGACAAGTTAATTGTGATTAAAAACCGTTTACCCCACTACCCTTATTGTTAGTTTAGAAGTCAATTTATACACGCTATTCTAACGACCGTACTCATTTAAAGTGTCTAAACAATTAATAAGGATAACTATCGTGCTTGCCAGACTTAAAAAAAAATATATACAGGTGCGTTTGGTAACGGAAGATATTCGCGATTAAATAATCACCAATATTTTACAGACAAACGGGTCTTAATCGCGTAAACTTACGTTTAATTATATCCTGACGTTTCGGGCATGACGTTACACCCGTGGTCGCAGGCAGACTGGCGAGAGAATGTATCAACACCTTCGAGCTGCGCGGGTTTTTCGAACTACCCGCACTTGATCTTGATTATTCACTTCTAGGCTAGGGTTGTCACTAGGCCTACACACAACACTCACAACATCCAATGGCTTTAAAATGGATGTTTCACCACGCTTACATTTGTAAATCACGGGATTCCACGCGGACGAGATTCCTTGTCCCTCATTTTGATT
>JALPQI010007474.1:0-58646 GCA_025490895.1 Thaumatotibia leucotreta
AATGACACCTTCGTTGAAGTGATAGAGATAAATCCCCGTTTACGAATTTCGGTGTTCCCGGTAGTGGTTCGAATCCTCTGAAAACTCGAGTGCACTAACAAGCGGAGTCCACAATAATGGCCACATTTTTTTCTTTAGGTAATGATTTCGTTTTTTTTTAACGTAAATGTGTTCCGCAGTGCATTATAAACATCATAGTGTATTTAACTTTCACATAGCATAACCTGTATAATTGGGGCCTTAGGCACTGGTCTCACCGCGAGCTACTAAGCTATGAACTATCGGCTATAAACACGAACAAAAGATACGCACTCCCGTGTAAATAAAAGAGACACGGCGATACTCGCCCAGCTATCAGCTATCACCGCCGGGCGAGTATCGCCGTGTCTCTTTTATTTACACGGGAGTGCGTATCTTTTGTTCGTGTTTATAGCCGATAGTTCATAGCTTAGTAGCTCGCGGTGAGACCAGTGCCTTATAAAGGGTTAAGTTAGATTGATAAAAATCCTGTATATAAAGCTGATTTAACTAAATCTTGTGTCTTGTTTCAGATTCGACCAACATGTCCACCAACACTGATGATGTCGAAGACGATTATTTAGATGACCCGATCTCATTGATGGCTATTGAGGACATAAAAACGGAAATTTGTGACGATGAAGGTACCTACTTATTTATTGTCAGAAATCAAACTTCAATAGAGTTGGAACGTAAAATACTATCGTCATTATCAGCTATCGATAAATTCAGTCACATTTTTTTTACATTGACATTAACCTCTTTGATTAGCTATTCAACCATTTGATGATTGACGGTTGTATTATTGAAAGATAGGTTGGTTTTATAAATAATAATATTAATAATGCAGTAGTAAGTTAAGTATAGTTGGTTTTTAAAACTATCGTTTTATATTGTCTATGATTTAAATGTTATTCCCTAATGTTTAAATAATGATTTGTGTTTACGTCTGGATTCGAGGCTTAGCTCTGTTAATAAATAAATAAAGATACAATAAGTAAACACAGGGTGATTTTTATTCACCGTTAAAATTCTACAGGGTTAATTCAGATGTCATATTAACGAACTTTTACTTTGGAACCGACAATATATTCGAGAAAAAAAATCTGATATTCCTTACATTTTCGCCTACTAATATCTCAAGGTTTGTATGGAACATCAGTTTTTTTTCGCCCCATAGTAAAAGTTCATCAATATGACCTCAGAATTAACCCTCTAAAGTTTGGCTGGTGAATAAAAAATCACCCTGTATAATTTCAGTTTAATCAATAGTCAATAAAATGTAACGTTCCAACTCTATTGACGTTTAATTTTTGTCATGAGCAATTCCGCCTTCTGCTTATTTGCAAGTCTGTATTTTCGATATTTTTTACTTGCTTACATACGTAATTAACTTACATACTTAATTTTTATAAAAGTTGCGGACGATGAAAACAAACAGTTGAAATTAATATCCATAATTTGGCACTATTTTATTGTTTTCATGGTTTTGGATAAAATTATCGATGGTTTGAATCAAATGACCCAAAAATTTATCATAATTCAATGATGACGAACATTTTTTGAATAGGTACAGTACAAGATGTACAATTACATTGTTCGCAACTTCTATAAAAATCAAATGTAAACAACCTTTAAGTGTATACTTACCAGTAACCAGTTTATATGAATTATGAGAGCAAAACATGTACGTAAATAAATGATTTGTACATAATTGTTACGTATTTGCTGTTCGTTAAGAGAAATATTACTTTTCTAATGCTGACACAAATATTTCGTGTATTTTTATAAATTTCACTCATGTATATCAAACGACCCAGTAATGGGATGGGAACTGTAAAAGTAATGTTTTATCTAGTTTATTTTGATAATGTATTAATTGAAATTGCATGAGCCTTTGTTTTGTACAAAAATGCAATTTTAAAAAAGGTCGTTCATATCATATCCAGTCCTCCTTTTCTGCACCAAACAGATCTGTGGCCTATCCCACAAAACTTTACAAGCGTACAATTCTACAAAATTGACAACTTTTTGTATGAGAATTGTGTACAATTTTGTAGTACAATTCTAACTGTAAGAGACAACTTTGTTCTAAAATTACTTTATTCAGTTAACTAATTACAATAATTTCGGCCCTTCTTGCAGATCACATCATAGACGTTAGTTCAGACGAAGAGGATACGTGCACTTCTGCCTATGGAAAGAAGAATTTTGTCCTGCCAGTAACATTCTTCGACATATCTCGTAACGTCCGATTGCTGAACAAGTGTAAACCCTTAAGTATTAGGATAGTTGACTTGAAACAACATCCGACGTTCAGTACCAAATTTCGACAGACATGCGAAAGTAAGTACGATGAAATTTGTGTAGACGTAGTGAATAAATTCAAAAATGACGACAGAACGTACTCAAGTAACTGTGCTGAAATTTGCGCCGAATCACCAAATAAATGCAAAAGTGACACCGAAGCAAAGTCGAACGAGTCTGACGAAATATGTGTAAATATAGAAAATAAATGCAACACCCAGAGTGAAACAAAGGCTAAGTTTGATGATAGTTGTGCAGGGGTAGAAAATAAATACAAAAGTGATAATGAATTGAATCCTCATAAAGCTAATGAAAGTTACACAGAAAAAGAAAATAAATACAAAAGTGACAATGAAACGAAGACAAATAATATGAATGGGGAAGAAACTCTTATTGAGAGTACAAGAGGTAAAAACGATAAGAAACAAGAAAGAGATAATAAACGCAGAGTACCTAGGAGTGATTCATTTTATGAAAAATTAAAAAAACGCAAAGAAGAAAGAAAATGTAAAGCTCTGAAATGTAAAGATTTAAGTCTAGTCGATTTTAAAAGAAACAAAGGGCTCATTGGATTAAAAATAACAGACGCAATTTTCAAACAAATCGTAGATTCAGAATCAGCCTTAAATAAAACAAAATGTTGTTCTCTTGAAAACAAAGCCGGGGATAAGAACGACAATGTCACAGAAAAGCTTCCAATCTCCACAAATATTGTTACATTAGAAGGTAAATGTTATGAGCAATGTCGCAAAGTTATGAATAAAAAGAATAAGCGGTTGAATATACAAATGAGTAAAGGTATTGCAGAAAATTTAAAGGAAAATAAGAAGAAACGCGTAAGTGATTCGAAAACGGCGTTACTATCTATAACAAAGACTATTTCTGATGGTAAATGTGAAGAAATATTGTGTGCAAATGTTATGAATAAAAATACTAGTGTAGAAACGAAATCTAATGATAAGAATGGTAGTGATACAAACATAGCAAATGCAGCAGTCAGAGATAATGATAAACGTGAAAGTAAGAAAATATCTAATATTACGGATAAAATGTCAAGCAAAACAAAGTCTGAATCTGATGAGATTAAATTTAAGGAAAAACCGCCAAGGAGTGCAATAAATAAATTCAATGGTACTGGAACTAAATGTAATCTTACAAAAGAAAAAGGCAAGGAAGACTATGTGGGCGCCACATTAGATAACGTTGGTACGTCTATTACGCCTAACCTAACCAATAATCATGTGGATCATTCTCTTCCGAAAGAAAATAACAACGCGCATGACAAATCCAATATTCTGACACGCGTAAGCCAAACTGCTGTTAAAGATGGATTAGATAATGATAAAAAATTTAGCAGAGTGCGATTTAGTTCCAAAATACCGAGCAAAAATATCATCGAAAAGGCATTAAAATATAAAAAATCTAATATAAATTACGAAAATGCGTCGAATATAGTTTTACAAAAGAATCCAAAAGTGAATACTAAAATTGATCAGATTGCTAATAATCTTAGTTTAAAAATTAGCAATCATAGCGTTAAAGATTTTTGCGTGACAACGCATAAAAATAAACTGCAAAATAAAAATATGAACATCCAGCAAGCAGAGATCTCTAATGAAACGAAACAAGTTGAAAATAATTTAGATACAAACGCAAGCAGGGACAAGGCAGGACCTAATTCTCCCATAATTCCGTGTACTACAATTACCGTCAGAAATGCCTTACCTAAAATGGGTCCTATCGTACCATCATCTAGTGAAAAATTAAACACTGCTAAGAAAGACAGTGCAACTGCTCCATCTTCTTCTGCAATAGATTGTCATAAGTCATCCTCACTAATAAAAATAACTGAAACTAGAAATATTACTAATGATATACAGGAACAATCTGACATCACTACGATTTCTACTAATAAACAGGTAGCTTTAAATAGCTTTAAATATACAACCACTTTAAGGCATAATGAACCTGTTCCATCAAAGACAAGTATTACAACGAATTCTGTCACGAAAGATACTTTAGAATGTTATCCAAAGTCTCCCCCAAAAAGTATTAAACTTCTGAAAGCCACTGAAGTGAAATATCCAAATGATCGAGTAATACCTGCTCTTGGCAGTTTTAAAAATATTGTTCCCGCGATGAATAAACGCCTGTCATCCGATCAGAGTGTGGTCAAATCAGTCAAGCTAGCTACACCTGCTGCAAACGCTACCCCAGCGTCTAATCTGACTCAAAACGGAGCTGTTAACGATGCAGCTAATCCAAATCAACGAACTACTAAACCAACTGTCCCTCCCAAATTTTCTGGACACAGCGCCATAATTCTCAGGTGGTCGCCCTTTTCCACACTGCGACAAAACAAACCTCCACTAAATCTAAGGCAACCCATTCAAACGGTGCTGAACAGATATCCGTATCAACCAATGCCCCCTGGACCAAGACCAATCCGATTCCACCACCCTTATCCACAAATGCCACCCCCACCCAATTATTATCTGAACATGGCACAACCCAGACATACGCTTCAAAGGTTCCTTCCGCCGAACAGAATTTCTCCTACTTATTTGCGCGGAACGGAGATGGAAGTACGTCGTTGGCGACTCCATGCCCCTTCCAATTCTTCTGTATGTAGCCCCCCTTTGCCTACCTTTGCACAACCACCACCACCTCCCCCACCGCCCCCTTTACCGTCACAGGTGCCCTTGAGAAATGATCCTAGATCCTCAAGTCGCAGTGACACTACAAATGATGAGCCGACCAAAAAAAGTAACACGCCTGTATTAGAAAACATCGCAAATGATAAACAGAAAATGCTAGCAGAATTGAACAATGCAATAATGTCTCCAGAGCTGAACACGAATAACCCAGAGATCAAATCATCTAACGACCAAAAGCGTAAAGCTGATGCCGCTCCAATAGACCCTTTAACACCAAAACTTGCCAAACCTTGCCCCTTATCTAAGAAAGTAAACATAACACCAGATTCAAACAAGGTCAAAGATTCTGATAAATTGTCTCCTAAAATTGGGTATTCTCCCCCAATCTTGCCTATATTTACGTACCAGGAATCCTTTAAAATATTTTCTCCGACTGATATTAAAAAAGGTGCTTCCGCGGAAGACACTCTGAACTGTACTTCGATAAAACGATCATCGTCTTCAGTCAACGATAATAAACTCCATCAGAAACATAAGAAAAGATCTCGTACAGAGCACGAAAAGCAAGATAAGGCTAAAAAGATATCTTTTGAAGATTACAGAAAAAGAGTTACGAAAGATGATGGTGATAGAATAGATGCATATAAAATTAGAAAACAGAATGAGTTTAAACACGTTACTGAAGATTATAACCAGGATCAGGGTTACGACTCTGATTCAACCGTCAAATTGTAGGTAGTTTTGAGTTGTTGCTAACTTTAAAGGCTCGGTCGAAATCTAAATGCGCGTGTTTGACCGATTAATTATAGTCAGGATGACATATTTTTTATTTGCTTATGACCAGTGCTGCATATATTTTAAAGTTTTATATTATGATATGTATAAGTGCCATCAAACTTTGATGTTTATAAAAATAGTAGGTATTAATGCTCTAGCTTAAAATGTTTCTACCCTTCTTCGTTTGATTTTTTTTTTATAAACAAATATGTCAAGGATTCAACATTATTTTATAAAGGTCTTGCAATTTAAGCGAGCTTGCTTAGCCCGTCTTAAAATATTTAATTGCGTTACTCAACTATTTTCCGGATGCTTCGTGATTGATTGTACAAAATGTTTACTAAATATTTCTGTTAGTTTTTGGATGCCGACGTGATGAGTTATGCTATAAGTGTATCAAAGTTCCTGTAGTAAAAGAAATATTTGTTTTTTGATTAATATTTTTTATAAGGAAAATAAAGTTCTATAAAGAGCCCACTGTTATTTTCTTGCAAATTACTTATGTTTGTGGGTGATCTTTTTCCGAATTGTACATAATACATTTATATCCATATCATAACTTCCAACAATTTGCCCAAAAATAATAAGCTACGATACAAACATGATAATTTTATAAGGAAGATATGCTATAGATAGATGTACCTATATAAAGTTTTATTATACAGACTGTACCGCTTAACCTTTTTGCCGCCACGTCAAATACAAAAGCTGTCACTCAGACGCCACGTCAAAAAAAAGACATATCTGAATTTGAGCTTTACGCACGTGCGTGTAGCTTTATATTGCTCTGTGGACCAGGACTTATATATCGGTCCTTGGCGGTGAACCTGCGCTGCCAATATATCGTTGGCGTCCAAAAGGTTAAATATATTAGAAATTATTTGTAATGCCCTTTTTGCAATTTGCATCGACTAATGTTAAGTAATTTTTACCTGAAGTTACATTTTGAACCTTTGATAAGTACCTAATCCCTGTTTCATAGGTAGAAACAGAGGAGGGATGCAATATAAGTGCTTTTTAATTTGATTTAGTTTTTTTTAAGACGTTGACATTGTTATTTGTGATAAGTACAGTAATTAAGTCCATCATGGTCATTGAAACGGATCTATATCTGGATCCCTAACGTTTTTTGACCTATTTTTACATTAACTAACGTTTTATGTCCGAATGATCATTTGTCCTAACGCTCATATGCCATATTTTTAATTTTCCTAATATCGTATGGATGATTTTTGTTTTCCCTAATGCGTTATATCCTAATTATCATTTTCCATATCAATTATTCATCCTAACGTTATATGCAATAATAGTCATGTATCATAATTGTCAGTAAGCCTAATGATCGATAATCCTAATAATCGTATTTCCTAACTCTGTATGGCCTATTGCAGTTTATCCTATATCTGTAAGCTGCTGACCTGACGGGTCAGAGTATAGCAAAGGGGGCGCGGGAAATTTTTTGATGGGGGTGGTGTCATTATAACACGTAATTTTTTAATGCTATCGTATAGAGGACGCTAAAATAAGCATGTTTTGTATGGACAACTTGTCTAACTTTATAATTACCAAGATATCCAAAAACCAAATTTTGGGTCTATATCGGGTGGCATAATGTTTTTATTTCGAAAAATTTGTCGCATAACAACTTTACGCGGAAAAATGAATGGCATAAACATTGTTGCGCATATTTTTGCTATGCCGAAATTGTTAATCCTAACTTGGTTGTTCCTAAATATTGTTTGTCCTAATGATTTTCGTGTCTAATGTATATGTATCGAAAAATTATTGTGCATAATGGTGATGTTCCTACTATTTAATGTACTAATAGTGATTACCTACCTTTAACTAGCTTTAAAAATATTTTTTTATTCCTTATACTTAACTATTACTAAATATTTCGCCTGTTGTCCAAAGAATTTAAGTGAGCAATTTTGACCTGGGAACCGGTCGACGAAGCCCCGCTGCGCGGGGCTTCTATTTCCGCTCTAAGGGATAAAAGGTACCTAACGAACCTATCCAGGTTAAGGTAGGGGATGTTCAGGTTATTTCTTTTTTAATGCGGGGGGCTTCGCCCCCCGAGCCCCCCCTGGTGGGGGGCTTCGCCCCCCCCGTCCCCCCCCTTTTTTTGGCTTTGTAAGTATGAGGATGTGTAAACAATTGATTAAAAATACTTAAGTATTTAAAGACTACGCCATTCACTCCGCCCTAGTTTCGAAACCTAACCAATCCATGTCGGTTTTACCCTGGTTTATTACTTGAACATTTTTTTTAACCATTCACCCTGTTGTTCAAATGTTTTGCATGTTGTTATTAAAATGCCTTTTTGAATGAAATTTCGGACATGATAAAAGTAGGCGCAGTGAAAATTGACAGTTCGAGTAGTAGGGAAAACAATATTTATTACAATGAACATTAGGATTATTATGCTTTAGGTCATTCGACATTCGAGTAATCAATATTAGAATAAATTGGTGTAGGTATTTTAAACGTGTATGCGCAAAATTAAGTAGGCTAAACAAGTAGTATGCCATGTAACATTATGCCATACATTCTCGGCCAAAAAAATTTAGGACAATCGACGTTATGCAACACGACAGGCACCCCCAAATTTTATTTAGGAGCCAATATCTCTCTAAAATTAAAAAAAAAATTGTGTAACCATTACCGACATTATGATTAAATACCGTTACGTATGGCTATTGATCGCTAGGGCTTCTGTCTCTTAGGACAACAACATTTAGGCTAAATGACATGAGGTGAAACGTTATTAGGGATTTCGAAGAATATGGAAAATAACATTAGGGTTTTTAACAGTTATGGTAAAAAAATATTTGGGCAAGTGAGTTTTAGGACAATCATTACATTATGGAAAATGAGTGTTATTGCAACTGATCGATAGGGCTAATGCCCATTAGTGCAAAACAGTTCGGGCAAGTGATTTTAGGACAAACGATGTTAGGGATCTCGAGGGAGACCCCATTGAAACAAATACGTGATGTCACACGAGCAAACCGAATAACATCAACAGCGTATTCTTGAGGTCGTTTGAAGCAAAAAAAAATGATTGAAATTTGATTATTCAGATCGAAATTTGATTATTTTTTTATGTTTTCATACATAGCAAAAAAAAAATATTGTATTGAAACGCACGCAAAAAAAGTCATGTTTTGACATGGGTTCATCTAATATTACTTGCGTACCTCAGGAATACGCTGTTAAAGTTATTCAGTTTCCTCGTGTTACACCGTGTATATATGGCGCCTAGTCTCACAACGGGGTCTTTATAAATTATGCAACATAAAGTACATAAACATACTTTTTCAATAGAGACTATAAAGACAAAGGGTGTTTTTTTACGCACTAGTGCGAGAAGTGTATAATTTTTTGTCCCATCGAAACTTCGGTGTATCTGTGCTGAAAAACGCCGTATATACCGTATATACACCTACATATTTAAACGCCTACATATTTTCTGCTTTGCCCGAAGGTTGACTGGTAGAGAATGCCTTGTAGCATTAAGTCCGCCTTTTGTACAATTGTATTTTTCTTTTTGTGCAATACAGATTAAATAAATAAATAAATATATACCTAGTACACGTGCGAAATAAAAATTCGTAACTATTGTCGATTTAAAACATTGCTTTCGGGCGTGTTTTGATTAATCGTCACTCGTTTCGAATCTTTTTTTTTCGCCCTTGTATCGTAAACGAGTGACGAGACGACCACAGGAGTACTTATTACCGTACTTTTTGCGTATATTTCGGAATTTGAAAATATTGCAAAACGTACGGAATACGTGCAAATTCCGAGTAGGATAGGTGTTTTTCGTACCTTTAGCTTCGTACGCCCTGCCAGATTTTATCTTTGCTACTGAAATAAGTGTTTCTACTAAGATTTTCCTAAATACTATGAAAAAGGTGCCTTTCATATGCTAAACCTAAGGAGGACTACCAAACGAGGGCTAACTATGTACTACCCACAAAACAGAAAAAACAGTAGAAGCGTAATGTAAGCGCAGCGCGTGTGGCAATAGTAAGCAGCGCAAGGCTTACCTGCACAAAAGTTAACCACAGTAGGCCATCAGTTCTCTAAGCGCGCTCACGTGAGATTGTTTTCGAATAAATCCGAAAAAGAATGTGCAAATATGCCTTTTTGTGCCGTTTTGGGATGTAAAAGTAATAGCCAGAAGTAAAACCTCACCAATGAAGGTATTTCTTACCACCGGAAGTTCTTAATTTGTTAATATTTTAATATTTTCTAAAATATTTCGTCTTCCGCAAGATGTTTGTACTACACTAAATAAGAAACAACTTTATAAGCCAATAATAAGGTCGTTTTTTATTTGGCATGAAACTATGGAAATTTCTAGAATTTCGGAACGATAGGCTGAGTAGCGGCCAATGCGAGGAAAGGGTCCAAAAAGGTATCGATATCGATATTTTATTTCGTCGATATACCTACAATAGTTGTCTTGAGCCGATTAAGTGAAAAAAATTTAAACATGTTCTCTATAATCTTTATTTATTTAATCGGGTTTCCGACTGTCATCGTCATCATCATCATCATCTCAACCTTTTGCTGCCAGCTGCTGAGCGTAGGCCTACGTATCATCATATTATAATATTGTGGATATTAAGGTTTCGTGGCCAAATCATAGTTTCGCCATGTCCGCCCGACTGTCATCGTCATCATCATCATATTCATCATCTCAGCCTTACTTACTGTGAGCATGAGCATATCCTAATATTATAATATTATGGGTGTGAATTTTAAGGTGCCGTTCTCAAATTATCGTTATCATTGTCTGCCCGACTGTCCATCTGTCTGTTATTAATTATTCAAAAGGTTATGAATTAATTATTTGTTATATATTATTATTTTATTTGTTTTATTTAAAAATGCTCCGCTATCTAAAATTATATAATATAAAAGTGCTCCTTTCAATGTCAAAGTGATTACTTACTTACTTTTAATGTCAAAGTAATCACTTTGAGGAGTCTATGCTAGGAGTCTCTCTGCGTGATCGGATTAAAAATGAGACCATCCGCAGCAGAACCAAAGTAACCGAAATAGCTCTCCGAATCGCTAAACTGAAGTGGCAGTGGGCGGGGCACATTGCGCGTAGAACCGATGGCCGTTGGGGCGGGAATGTTCTTGAGTGGCGGCCACGCACCGGAAGGCGTAGCGTGGGTAGGCCCACCACAAGGTGGACTGATGACCTGGTGAAGGTCGCAGGAGTCCGCTGGATGGTCAGGACCGGTCATTGTGGCAATCTTTGGGGGAGGCCTATGTTCAGCAGTGGACGTCTTTCGGCTGATATGATGATGATGATGATGATGGTGATGATGAAAAACCAAAGCAAATCGAAGAAATGTACTTTTTCATCACACTTGCTTTGTAAGCGCCCCATTGCTTGCATGCATCGCGGGAGTATTCCCTAGGGAGTTATAGAAAAGTTGGTACGTCATTTAACAATATTTTGTCTTAAAACAATTTTTTTTGCTTAGAAGTGTGATGAAAAACATTGTATGCATCACGGTCGGTAAGCGGAATACTAACTCGAGTCATTAAAATCTAACACTCTAGTTAGAAATACCGTAATTACCTCCCTAGACGCCCAATGCTATTACTTCATATATATATATAATTATATATATTTTATCGATATAATACCGACTCTTGCACAGCACTATGACGCTTGTTAGCCATAACGTGCAAAAAGCAGCCTATCTCTTTTACTCTTGGGAAATGCCACGTATGTGGGAGAGAGAACAAGGATTCGCCATCTATTGGGGAGTTGCTGAACTATTGAGTTTTAGTTATAAACAGACTTATGCTACTCGACGCTAGATGGCAACACTCTCTTTGCAAGTTAGTAGTAGCAAGCGAAACGTCGTAAGTAATAAAACGAGTAGTATAATTTTGCTTTTGTCGCATTCGAAATAAAGTTTATTTTTGTATAAGATTTTATAGCCAATAAGCTTTCAGATACTTCTGTGTGCATGTTTGCGCCAGTGTGAGTGTGGCGACATCGGTTCTCTCGAGAATCGGGGTATAAGCCGCTTCTACGTTATTTTTTGTTCTGTGGTACTACCAAACGAATTAGTTATAAAATTCAAACAGAATGGCATAAATCGACAATTACTAGCTGCCTTTCAGCAATTGGCCACATTACACTTTCCATTTTTATTAAAAGGTTTTTAATCATATATAATTTTTTGTATGAATTGTACGATTTACTCTATTTTAGGTATTTCTCCTTAGTGTTTTTAAATAAGACTGGAAGATAGTTAAGTTAGTAAGTTAGTCATAAAACCGATGTAAGTATTAGAATGGACGTATGATTTTTTACAAAGAATAACTTATAAATAATCAAGGAGCGGAATTTTCATAGCGAAAATCCAACTGTCAAAGGGATTGACTAAACTATTTTATCGACTTATTGATGTTACGGAATAGCCTATTACTAAATCAAAAGATTATTCTGTAGCATTGGGCCTCTTTTATAAGTAACTTACATTTTGATATTAAAACAAATCATGTCAGACGTCAACACTTTTACATTGACATCGCATGTGCTCACAAACTCTTATCACTTATGAAAACTTAAATGACATAAATAGCAAGGCTCGGAACCGGTTTTTTTCGAAAACCTCGAAATAGCCCAATATTTAAAATATATTCTTTATGTAGTACTCAAAATGTTATGAAATTACCAACGTCGTATTTTTAAATTACTCCATTAACAAATAATTGATACACCGAAGAACAAAAAAGAACGAAATTCGATTTCGTTCTTTTGTATGGAGTAAAAACCGGTATCTGAGCCCTGATAAATAGCATATGTGACGATGTGACGATCATGACAGCATGATTTATATAAATATCGTTTAAGTTACTTATCTAAGAGGTCAAAGTTTACAGAATATTTTTTAAGTTTGTAATGAATTGGGCATTGTTATGGAACATCGAATCAAGCGACAGAAGTCTGTCACTGAAAGTAATAACTTTAGTTTTTGACAGAAAGATTCAAATGAAATGACAGGCTTCAGTCGCTTGAATCGATATTCCATAACTATGCCCAATTATTCCTTAACATCGATAAGTCGATAGAGTAGTTTGGTCAATCTCTCTGACAGTTCGATTTTCGCTATGGAAATTCCGCTCTTTGCTTATAATTTCGTGCTGTTTCTTTTTAAGTTTTAGAATTATGTCAACGAGGTGATATTCTATTTAATTTTAATTGTTTGTACCAAAGACAGGTATTTCTTAAATGCAAGACTGTTGTATTATATGAATTGTTGATTCAAAATAGATTTTTCATTACATTAGTTTCACTCCTACGCAAGTCCATTAGCGAAATAGGCTTAGCACATGATTGGTGCGACAATACGATGTTACCGCGTGATAGACTTACCCCCTTATTCATAAACGTTTGTTAACTTAACAAGCCGCTAATAATTGTTTGTCCTTTTCGGTCTTAACAATGTGGCCATAAGAGCAAAAGGGACAAACAATTATTAGTGGCTTGTTAAGTTAACAAACGTTTATGAATAAGGGGGTTAGCGTCTTTTACTAACTATGTTAATAAAAGAGAGACGAATAGTCTATGGCGCGGCGATCGGCGACATACTGTCGCACAAGTCATGCGCTAAGCCTATACGTGGCCGTACTAATTCTCCTCCTTACCGTCTTACCCCCTTATTCATAAACGTTTTCTAACTTAACAAGCTGCTAAGTAGTGTTTGTCCCTTTCGTTCTTATGCACGTATTGATAAGACCAACGGCAAACAATATTTAGCGGCTTGCTAAGTTAGCCGACGTTTATGAATATGGGGTTTAAACCTATATTTTAAAGAAAACGAAGCATTACCTATACCGTTCACTGATTACAGGGGCCCGTTTCACGAACGATATTAGACTTAAATTATAATTGGTTCTGAGACTATTGTCTCTAACTAACCGTTTGAGTTGCTATGACAACAGATTTAGCATTGTATCGATCGAGAAATTGGGTCTAGTAGCCCTACCATGAGCTGCCGCTACGTTATTAACGCGTTTACTTTCTATCCGGCTCGCTCGCTCCAATACGCGAGTGCGAGCGGGATGGATAGAAAGTAAACGCAAGCCGCGCGTTAAGTTAGGCTTAGCAGCTTAGCACGCTACGAACAAATAAAACATGGAAGCCGCACGCCATATTAAATTGCCTTTCAAAAACGGTCATGAATTTTAGTTGACAACTGTCACCCCCTCTTCAATGCATCACGGTAATGAATGTCAATAATAACCTATAAGAACTTAAACCGCCATTTAAAAATAGTTGTGATTAGTCCATTAAAGTTTTGATTGACTATATTTTATAAACATTTGTCAAAGATGTTGCGCCGAAATATGCGCGGTGTTAAGAAAAGCGCTATGTCCTGCCCATCTTGGCACAATCATAAAGTTAGAATCCGCGCTAGCGCTTAATAGAGAAAGGAAGCGTGTGAAAGGGAAGCCACCAGTTATATGAGTATTGCACGAGTGCGAAAAAGATAGACAACAATCCCAAAAGCATAACCACTTTCGAAGTGACATATCAGCCGTATCAGCCTGGTCGACGGAGATTGATATTTTAAAAGTGATTTTATAATTAAAACTTATAAGAAGGAATTCATACAGATCATGAAATCAATATGGTGTCGTGTTGTGTAAGTGATTGCCTTGTTTCCCACTACAGAAATAACGACAAACACTCGTTTCACAGGTAAATATGATGTGCCGGTTGATTGTTTTCAAATGATATTTTGTCTATTTAGTAGCATTAATTGTGTGAATTATCAAATTGTAGCATTAATTGTTAGTTATTCTATCACTGTGAGCTAATAATTTATCACAATAGTTAATATTAAAAGATATTTTGTGTAAAAATATAAATTGTTACGCTACGCTAGAGCTCGACTAAATATTGAACTACCAATATCGATATTTTTCTTCGATAAACGTACCCATACCCAATCAGTCTATTTCTTACAATGCTGTCATGATACTAGATTTTGAACACAAATGTGTATTTAAATAACTTAAAGGACCTTATTATGTTTTGTGTTTTTTTTTGTGTTATATTAGTGTGTTTTTTCCGTTAAATTTAAGTGAAGTTATCTAGTTTAAATATAATTAATTTCTCTTAGAAACTAGTGGCTTAATTCTTACTGTTACTGAATTAATCAGAATAAGTAGTACCTACATTACTGCAGAAGCCGGGATACGAGGATTTTCAGGCCGAATACGTATTTATGTATCAGTAGGTACAGTCGAGTTCATAAATATATGAGCATAGAAAAGTACATATGCATCTGAACAGATTCACCAATCAAAAATATGTGTACATATACCCTGAGATATTAATCTGAACATGTGTCTCATTAATGTGTAATCATCTGAAACACATAACTTTTTCCTTATATTTTGACAGTCATAGAAAAGAATACCGTACTGTCAAACTATACTTTTCTTTCTTTAACTTTACGTATGACGTCATAGAAGTGTCATTAGTATTTGCTTGCGGCTTTTTAGTCTTTTTACCCATTTATTTGCAGCACGCTTAGCCCTTATTTCCCGACCTCTCCAGTAATAACTCCTCTCCAGTGACTTCTGTTTTTCCCATGTAACCTGTCCAATTTAACGGAAATAAAAAACACCGTGTATGCAAGAATAGTTGCTCTTATAAAGTTTAATGGTTATTTGTTATACGAGGGTACACATACATTTGTTTTTTACCTGCGTTTGGCAACATGATCGAGAGAAGGGATTCTAATATTGGACGAGCGAAGTGAGTTGTTATAAAATTGAATCATGAACGTGGCGAGTGTTTCAACCAGGAAAATCTCGCCACGTTCTCTGCTTCTGGTTAACTTTGGGCGGAACTTCCATTTTATATTAGACATCCGCTTCGATTCCGATTCTGTTATTTTTAAAACAGAACTTACATCGGATGTAGAGTCCAGAGCGATGTTTTAGGCATATCAATAGTAACAAAAATCTTACCCATCTCGTTCTGTTGTATTTGTATAGTTGCGTTTCGTATATTAGCCCATGTTGGGCCAACGTGGAGAGCAAGTAACTATATTAATTTATTTCCTCGCAAATGTGATGAAAAACATTGTATGTAGGTATAGGTGGACCAGAATCTCATGGCAAATGGGGAAATAAAAATTTGTAGAGGGTAATACTAGGGAATTTGGACGGAACAGCCGCCCTACCGTTATAACGAAATTCGTAAATTTCGAGGATTTGTCTCTCTGACTCTATTGACGCCTTCGTTCGAGTGACAGAGAAAATCCTCGAAATACCTTACCTTACGCCCGAGGCTTAAGTTCACACTCGTTCGCAATTTCTTATTCAATATCCTTATATATTCACATTATACTATTATTGTGTTCGTTTTGACAGCTGTTCAAAATTTAGCTTTTCGTATGCTTAGTACAGCAGATCTGCTCTAGTACAATTGACTTTATGAAATAGCCGTCAAAGTTAAAACTAGTTTGAATTGCTTGACGCTAACGCATACTAAAGATTAAACCTAATAGCAAAATAACTAAGATAATGAATATCTATGATAGCTACATGTTGTCGATAAAACAGTCGGACATCGATAGATAATTTGTCTGTTGTAACAGGCAACCCTATTCCTGACCACACATAGACAAATTTACGCACACACTGGCGTTTCGTTTTTGGTTATGCTTTTAATCGTTGTCAATCGTTCTTTGTCATCTTAGTTCTGTGGGCACAATTGAACAATTGCTTTTGGGGGCATTTTTGAGCTAGCGTTAAACGTCCATGTTATATATGGTCGCAGTTAGCACGTGATTGGCGTGACAGTATGACGGCGCGAGATAGACTTCCTAACTTTTCTAACAATGGCAATTAAAGAGGGACGGATAGTCAATATAGCCATATGACGCCGCCACAAGATACTATCGCTTTTTTTTATCATGTGCTAACCCTAGAGGAGACTTTTTCGATAGACGGAATTTCCCAATAAATGAATATTTCGAATTGGCCTGAATAGAACTGAATAGAGTTATTCTGTTGTTATACTATTTTCCTCAACTCTACACAACTAAGGATCCAATTACACAATTGTAGCATTTAAGTTTCGTCTTAACGGCAGACAATGACAGCGTAGTTTGGCATAAATTATAAAGGGGTTACCTACTTGAGTTGTATGCAAATCCTTTAAGTTTTGCGAGTGTCTCAGGTTACCTCTGGGGAAACAATTAGGCACTTACAGCGCTCTTAATGTGGGTCTAACTCAAATGGAATTGTTGTTGAATTTTGGGTTTCAAAGCGGTAAAAGGAAGTAGGAGTTATGATTATGACTTGGCCAGAATTCAACAAAATTCGAACTTCTGAGATGAAAACTAGGAAAATAGGGGTCCTACGAGAGAAATGTGGCGGCCATATAAGTATTCGCTACTATTTATTTATTTATTTATTTAAACTTTATTGCACAGTAAAAAAAATACAGATACAACAGGCGGACTTAATGCCATAAGGCATTCTCTACCAGTCAACCTACAGGCCAAACAGATAAACATTAATGGTGCGGGATGTGAAGAGTTCATACATAAATACACTAACAAAATATGAGTACTTGCTAATAATAATATAGTATCAATAGATAATTATGCAATATAATAGATGATAAAGCTATAAATATCAAAATATATAATAATATAATATAATAATAATAATATACCTGCTATTTTCTAAAGTACCAGAACATTAATCTTGAGAATTGTCAAAGAGATACTATGTTTTTATATAATACCACGTTTTTATATAAGCTCGTTGGACCGGCAATCCAGAGGAAGCGGGTTCGAATCCCGTGACAACCAGAGTCTTTCGCATTTGACAAATAAAGATTTTGATTTGATTTTTTCTATAGTAAGCACATCTGTTACGACATTGTGTGATTATCCGCATTGTAAAAAAGTAACACCAATATCAATGACAACGAGTGACATAAAAAAAGTGATTGACCCAATTATAAATCAATTAAATCAAATTGATAATTTCTAATCATGAATTGATTACAGCGCCCTCTATAGCAAATTCAACGCAAGTTGTCGAGTTGTCGAGTTTGCGGACGATTGTGGTACACACACGTCTTTGAGTGACTTAAGGTTGTAGTACCTTCGAAACCTTAAGTACAGATGTCGCTAGTGATTAGTTTCATAATACCATTGACTAAATTCGCTGTAATTCACGGAAGGTCGTCTGGTGTAATTGGAAGCACGTTGGATCGGGAATCCAGAGGAAGCGGGTTCGAATCCCGTGACAACCAGAGTCTTTCGCAGTTGATATTTTCTATAGTAAGCACATCTGTTGCGACATTGTGGGATTATATAATAGGAACTAAAATTACTTATAGGTATTTAAAATTTTAATCTAATTAGTGACTGAAGTGTAGATATAGGTATCCAACTATTATCAAACCGCGATAAGAATGGGATTCGGAAGTACTGCTGACACAACAGTGTATAAGTCAATCTAGGATATACTCATATTAGTTATATTATAATCATACTTAGTAGTTTAAGTTCAAAGACTTACAGACAATAGATAAATTGATCACTCACTACACTACATCTATATCAAATCTTTTCTTGGTAAATTTTTTGTCATCAGTCATCACACAAAATGTGATCTCAAATTCTATGAAACGAAAATCGAGTTTTAAAATTATATTTAATATTAATCTGTAATTGAAACATTCTGCAAAGTAAGATTTCTGCGATATTACTATACGTTCTGTGAGAAAATAATATGAGTAAAATTTTAATTTAAAACGCACAACCTAGAAAACAAGCATAATCTATGAGAAACTAAAGATTTTCTCACAGTGTTTGTATGAGCATATAGAGATGCAGCACAGCACAGCTTCGTAAGCAGGGTCACCACTAGAGCTGCCATCTTGCAATTCGTAAAACCAGGACAAGGAATCATAATTGATAATCATCATTGTGTGATAATCCCGGATATTTGGCGTAAAGTAAACCCATTTTTTTCCTAGACTTTACTTAGTTTAGGATAATGCCGGTTAATAACTAAATACTTACTTAAATGCAATGAGGTACTTCCTCACATGAAAAGTGTCCAAGTTTTCCCTGGTCGGCCTCCAAACTAGGATAAATGCGGGAAAACCCGGACGGATAAGTTACAAAAGATTTTTGGAATCTGGAAATAATGTAACCTAATTCGCTTATAGACTGATAGAAACAATGGCTAACCAGGCCAACTTTATCAAAGTTCAGTTCCGAAGAAGCGAAGTATGAAATTACCTAGTTTGCTGGAAGTGCTGGGACTAATCGAATGAAGGCTAAAGCTGGGAAGAAAATGGCGGTCTTTTGAGCCTCAATTTGATGTTTGAACATATAATGAAAATTCGAATATTGCCTACCTACCTAAATCGGACGTATCGCGCATCTTTGATAAGAGTATTTCTCAAAAAAATTGTATATTGGTTCAAAGCTTCAATATTGATAATAATGGCAGGCAGGTTTGTCTGGTTCGTCTGCCAATACATAATAGTGAAAGCACCGATCCGCGGAATGTCACTATATTGGCCAGCAGACATCACCTGTGATTACTTGATAAGATACTCGTTCGTTTCGTTGAATTATTTAGTTTCGTTGAGTTACCTATCGATCACAATACGCAAAACGTCCGCCCAACCCGTTCAACACCTTGGTATATTAGTATTATGGCAACTTGGGTTTCTATGAAATAATGTACGAAGTGACTTCATTCGTTTTTCTTCTGTTTGCTTTTTACATTCTAATAAAATATTCACGTTACACAGCTAGGAAACTTGTCAAACCACGCGCGGGAGCAAACGAACCGGGCGAACTTTCAACTGCAGTTGAAGGTAAGTATTAAGATTCTTTGCGTGCAGTGCAGTGCTACGTGCAAAGAGGCGACGGCAAGTCTGGCATTCAAATAAAGTTTCTGTCAAAAATTGCATTTTTAATACAAGCTTCTATTGCTGTCTAAGACGAGGCCAACCACTCACCATCAGGAGCCTAAAGCCAAAACCACAAAACTTTACAAGGCGTTAAATTCTACAAAAATGTCAACTTATTGTATGGGAATTTATACGACTTTATGGAATTGTACGCATGTACATTTTTGTGATATTTCACAGATATATCGGATCGGCCGGGGTGTTCACAATATCTGAGCAAGCCGTTACCGCATGTAGGCCTACTACTGCGAAAATAGAAATTCGTAAATTTTGTGGATTTTTCTCTGTCATTCCGACGAAGGCGTCAATAGAGTGAGAGACAAATCCTTGAAATTTGCGGGAATAGTAATAATTATTTTGTAACTCACTGTCCTATCTGGGTACCTATATTCCATGGTCCCGCCACGCCCAATAATTAAATTCTCTTTGTATCTAAATTTCCTTATAAATACAAGCACAGGTTATTTCAGTAGGTTTCAGTGGTTTACTTAAATTTTACCTAAAATAATGGATTCAAAATATTTTGTCATATTTAATAAAAATTGTATACTAACGCGGTATTCAAATCGAGGCGGCGCTGGCATTCTGTAATATTAGTTTTCCTGAAATTGTTTTACGAACACGCTGCTAACCGGATATTAAAGAAAACTTTAGAATGATTTGTATAAATATTCCCCAATATATTCTTCTCGGCTGATCCAATATTTAAGTTTAGTATTTGGATCACTAAATGTTGTTCTACAATAATACGAATAACCTATGAATACCTTGGTACCTAAAAATCAATGCGGGAACTCGTAACATACTTGTAATTGGATTATGTTTGGCTGCAAACGCGTTTTCACTTTAAGAGTGAATTTATCATGAATCGACTTAATTAATTCATACTTTTCATAAACCTTTCCTAACTTAGCAAGCTGAGAAATATTGTTTGTTCTTTTCAGGCTTAAACTAAATCTGCTAAATGTCTATCATACCGAAATCGACGAACAATACTTATCAACTTGCAAAGTTAGGAGACGTTTTTAAATAAGGGGGGCGGCGGTGACGGGGCGCGCATTATAGTTATTTTTGTTTCCATCTTTGTTCAACTTTTTTTTCATATCCGGTTCGAAGGACCAGTTATACCATGTAGCGTAAATAACACACGCGAGCAATTTTTACACTTGGCTTATTAATTGAAACTGATTATTTGCAACCCGATACAATACGCCATTGCACGTAGGTAGAAGTTGAAGAAGGATATAGAGAAAAAAGTGTTGCCAATATACAACTTGACCAAAAAAAAAAAAATGTGTTCTTGAACACTTTCAAAATAGGTTCCTCAGTGGCCCGTGTTCCTGTAGCATATTCTAGCTTAATCCGCTTCTGACTAAGCTGAAGCGTACTGCAAAACCATTTGATTTTCACTTTTTATTACTCAGTGCAAATATAGAATTTCGCCAGCTTGTTCTACGTATTATGCCGACTGAAGCAGCCGCGCACGTCGCAGATTGGAAAACTTTCGAGCTGTTTAGCGTGAACTGTGCCGTCGAATAAACAAACTTTTAAATACACAGGTAAGTATACAAGCAGCGCCAAAGGGAAGGCATATTTATTAATGAATGAGAAACGGGCTGTCGAAATTAAAATATGTAGGTACTATCTTCATATGTAAGTAGGTATGTATTGTGTATATCGTCGTTAGGTATACACAACTCAAGTAATCCTGAATTCATGACAGACAAATCATTATACATAATATAATTTCTAAATTCTTTATTCCGTTAATTGTACAAAAAATGACAAGGATTGGTGTCTATATTATTTAAATAAACTGTGCCGGGAGGCACTGCTTCCACATCTGCATGCATATATTAAACTAACTATACGGAATGTCCCAATCCTGACTCAAAACATTTTGATACAATCGTAAATATAAATTCCCTAATTTTATTTGAGTTTAGTATAAGAAAATAAGTAGGTACAATATTGGTCTATTTTCAACCAAATGTGTGAGAGAAAATGTAATAAATCGAACGGAATCTATTCCCACCGCTTAAACTTTCACCTATTGTGGTGGCGCGATGTAGATGGGCATCGCAAATTCACCGAGCGCTTCGGGACAGAACAGGCGCGGACTGTGGGTTCCGCTAAAGCATAGATTCCCAATAGTAGATTGTACAATAACTACAACAGGGACATAAAGTGATCCATTATTACGCGAGGCAATTTTAGTAGAGGAGGATTAAACTAACATGTCTTTTATGATGACTGACTGATTATGTCCTTGTTGTACACTATGCTTTTCACTTCGATAGCAAAGAAAATAAAATACATTTTTCACAGGCAATTTAAACCACGTAATGTCGTCACCGCACCTATTCAATCTCATCGGCGAACACACAATGAGAAGAGTATTAGATGGCTGGGAGGGTGGCGTCCGAGTAGGGGGTCACCTGGTCAATAATCTTAGATTTGCCGATGACACAACAATAATAGGTGCATCTGAAGGCGAACTGGCGGTTCTCTTCCAGAGGGTTGAGCTCATCAGTGACGAGTATGGCCTCAAGATTAACAGGAGCAAGACCAAGCTGATGTTGATAGATCGCTCTGGTACCGGGTTGCGTACCAACGAGTTGAAAGACCTAGACGTGGTACAGTCAAGTGCAAAAATAAGTATCGTGAGAATCTGTTCATAAATATGTTACGACGTTCTTATTACACAGAATTAGAGTGCACTGGGACATATTTTTCAAACGTTTTTGTATACCCCTTATTTTGTCTTCGACTGTACACAGGTTTGTGTACTTGGGCTCGCAAATAAGCGAAGACGGCGATTGCGACCAGGAGGTGGTTAGACGATCTCAGATGGCCAAAGCAGCCGTCAAGCGACTCGAGAAGATATGGAGGAACAGAGGCATAAACCGCAAAACTAAAGTTCGACTGATGCGGACCCTGGTCTTCTCGATCTTTCTGTATGCTTCTGAGACCTGGACCATAAAAGCTCGGACTCGTCGTAGGATAGATGCATTTGAGATGTGGTGCTGGCGCAGAATGCTCCGGGTCTCGTGGACAGAACGCCGCACAAATGAGTCTATTCTCGAGGAGTTGAATATCAAGACGAGACTCTCTACCGTCTGCATCCAACGTGTCCTCAGCTTCTTCGGCCACCTGGCCAGGTCTGGCCCAGGGAGCTTGGAGAAGACCTTATTCACCGGCCGTATGGCAGGAAGATGGTCCAGAGGACGTATGCCCACACGATGGGCGGACACAGTCACTGCTGCAACTGGAACCACCTTCCAGGGTAGCATGCACCAAGCGCTGAATCATGCAGCTTGGAGAGTGTTGGTGCAGGGCGCCTGCAGTCATCACGTCCCTCAGTCATGAGGCTACGACGAAGAAGAAGAATGTCGTAGAGCGAAAGAACATAAAACATAATACAACTAAACATTGCAATTCCCGCCAACTAACTTTTCAATTCTTTTTTCAACAATTCAGAATTTCAGTCGCTTCCTTTTATGCCATGTCAAAATTTTCGAGTCATTTTTGAAAGTTCGACTCCTATTTTTTGTGAGTTACTAAATCTAATGACAGAAAATACGGACTCCTAATAAATTGTGGCAAAAATAAAATTATGTAATACATGTTTTGTCATCAACGCAATTTTATTGCTCAGTAAAATTGTGCAATATGTTTTAACTGTTTAAATTGTGCAATATGTGGCTGTTAAGACCTTACCTTTCTTATGAGAAAATTTTACTTTTATGCTTTAGAGCATAAAATGCGATTTTATGTTATAAAGGTGTACTTTTTGAGCAGCATGAGAAGTGAAAACATTTTTGTGTGACCGCCCGGTAGCAGGGTAATAAGTTTCAACGTCAAATCAAAATGTCAGCGTGCGCGTGACGTGCAAGCGGTGTGCCATCTACTATGACATTTCCGAAGCTACAACGCCACGTACAGTCAACCAATTGGAACCCTAGGCCACTCAGGAACCATGTCAAAGTAACGTTATCAATCAGATTGTAAGACATTTCAAACGGCTTTTCATTTTAACATGGTTCTAGAGTGGCCTAGGGTTCCAATTGGTCGAGTGTACACCCGCACGTGTACGCACTGCACACGCATACGGTGTAGCTCATCGTTAACGCCGCGGCCACGACATCGGTCTAAGGCGACCGGCTTAGCGGAAAACGTATGGTGCTCCCTCTGGTATCCATATCGGCATCCCGCTCCAACTCATGGATTCGCTCGCCGCTGGTCGCCTTAGACGAATGTCGTGGCCGGGGCATAAGTGCCGTTGCCTATGCGGTTTTGGGACACAGAATAGCCCTTCTACCTAGAAGCTTTTTGGAAGTTTCTAACGGTCAATAACATTTTGTCGCCTAACCTAAAATAGTATAATTAAGGTAAATTGGGGTAGGATGAAACGATTTTCAGAATGGGGAAAGACAAAAAGTCGTCTTTCTGGCACAGCGTCTGCTGGTAGCATTTTGTCTTACCCCATTCAAAAAACCGTTTCATCTTATTCCAACTTACCTCATTATGAATACTAATAGTGAGATATTAGCGCGATTTTTATGCGCATATTGTGTGTATTTTATGTGTGGTGAAGTTTATTTTATTGTCTATAATCACCAAATTAAAAATTTAATAAACCGACTTCAACCGGTTTCTCCAAGATTCTCGATTTGTTTCCATCATTGGTTTCCTCAAATCATACTTTCTGAATGCAAATTCTTGTAAATGAATGAAAATTATCAAAAGCGCCATACATGTACCTATAACAATTGAAGAGATCCCTCGATTTCTCCAAGATCCCATCATCAGACCGCAACTTGGTGCCAACGGGACCATCTCGGGGTAATACACGTTCGATCACAAAAAGAAATTTTAAAATCGGTTCACTATTCTCGGAGATATCGGGTAACATACATACAACAAAAAAAAAAATCAGTCGAATTGAGAACCTCCTACTTTTTTGAAGTCGGTTAAAAAGAACTTGGGCTACATTTCTAAATGAAATGTAGCTCAATTAGAGGCAGTAAAGCATTCTCCACAATTAGTACATAGATATCACTCTTTATAAGTAAGTACTTACATCCAAAAATTTAATGCTGGCGGTAGGTAGATTGACGATTGACTCCTATAGATTGACGTGTGCTTTGATTCGTAATGTTATACCTATCTAGTATTCTGTCACTATATTTTAGAAAATGCATGTATTTTTGAGGTATTTTGCTTATTTCCCACGGAACCCTGGCGTGGAGTGTGTGACGGTTAAAATGCAAATGCGTCGGCCGCGGGCGACGAGAGTACACTATCTTTTTCTGGAAAATGACGGGCATAGACCTAGAGTAGTGGAAATGCTGTGCTTATAGCGTTAAGAATGAGAATAAGAAATGTATATTAGCACAAGACAAAAATTTGCTTGTTTCTTTGAGACAAAGGCTTGGTTACATTAACATTCAACATGTGAACAGTGAATTGCGCTAAAAGGTGTTCACTCTACATGATGCATGTTTCCAAAATAATAGAAACATGAATTGGCAATTCCTTACAACAGTGGAATAGTTAACACCATACGTCGCACTCCAGCGGGCAGTTTGGTGGCATGTCAAAATTATAGATAAGGTTCACAAATACATCAATTCATTTTCAAATAAGCAGAAGTATTTGTACTTAGTATTTGGTACCTAGTATTTATAATGTACAATTCTAAATATATTAGAAACTAAGGTAGTACGTTAGTATCGTATTATTTTTTAGTATTCATTCAATTTTAAATAAAAATACAATTGACTAGTATGTAAAATATTTAATTTACTTAAGTAGATACGTTTTGCGAATATATTATTAAATTTTTTTCTACATTGCCGGCGGTCAACGGTCAATGAAGCGTGTTTTGGTTAACATTATTTGTAGTCTCAACGTCTTCGTTTTGAATTAGACTATTTATCATTTTTAGTGTCGATTCCCGGGATTCGATTTTAAGACAATTTGTAATTTCAGATATAGGTACTTGTTTTCCTTTAGGGTGCAGGCGTACTTTTGACAATTTGTTCATAGTCTTATTTGTTACATTAAAGGAAGACTGCATTGGCAAATTCGAATAATGCAAAAATTGTATGTTATTTTTTATCTCTAAGAAATGTGTAATTGTGTATGAATAAACTTCACTTCCTCTTCTACGCAGACTATAGCGAATACACGTTTTGCTTCTTTTCAACGAATTCAAATATACCTACTAGTTACGATTTTTTTACTAAGTTAAGATTTTTTTTGTAAACCTTACGTTGCCACGAAACTGCCCGCTAGAGTGCGACGTATGCTTAAGTTAAGTTAACACATTCGCTGCCACCGACGCAGACATAAGCGCTCACCTTCATAATTTTTTTTTTTCGAGGCTACACCCCTGATTGGAAATGTAGTTTTTCTACAGTGACTATACGCTACGAATGTTTAGAATATGGTTAAAATGCCTAAGAATATAATATGCTGAAATTAGAAAATAAATGCCGGAAGGCAAACAAAGTTACTAGGGATATTTTAAAGTCGTTATCATGAGCTGGCAACGGGAAGAAACTTAAGCGTTTGTGGCTTTTACTTTCTGCTTATACTGGCGTGTTAATGCAAGCAAGAGGGCAGAAAGTAAAGTTACGCATTCGATTACAGCGGCCCTACCCCGAAAAACTAAATTCGTAAATTTCAAGGATTTGTCTCTCTCACTCTAATTTTATTATTTATTTATGTATATTTATTTATTACACAATAAGGATACAAATAGTTTTTGTACATAGCTTCACAAAACTATTTTATATAGTTTGACTGTGAAGGCACTGATACAAAATATGTATCTACATTTTTCCGTTTAGTTGTCTTATCTGTATTACTTCGGCGTCCCATAAAGTCTGTTGAACTATTTTATAGGACGTCGAAGAAATTTCGTTTGAGTGACAGAGAAAAATCCTCGAAATTTACGAATTCTGATTTTAGCGGTAGTTGGGATAACGGCTTGAGAGCATAGAATCGAAAGGTGTCGCCATCAAATAATATATCAGAGCGGCCACGGTGTTAGTCAACTCATAGTAAAGCTCAATCACTTCTAGATTACTGTAGATCCTAGTTCCATAATGCAGCCGGTGTACCCGCGGTGTCTGTTCCGGTTTGGTTTCAGAGCCCGATTAATGACCGGGTGTACCTTTTGTTGTCGGTTCTAACGAGGAGAAAAAGGTGCCGAATCCTCAGAACTAGGCCAAGTTCCCATTTCCCGGCTTTCCTGACTTGGCGATACAGAATGGGCGCAAACAGTAGGCAGTGTTAATCACTTTCTGATGGGAGTGGAACGTATTTCCTACAGCCTTCTAATGATAATAAAAACTGATATCTTCTTACTATTCTATTCGTCAGTAGAAAACAAAAAAAATTAAACAAACCTAAAAGCTTGCATTATTTCATAATCACGCAGCAGAATTTAAAAAATCGTGCGCTCTAGCCACAGCTCTAGCCTCCTCACTGCTGCGTAGGGCAAAAAATTCTGTCTTTAAATACAAAAAGTGGATCAAAAAGTATACAGTGTGTAAGTCCAATACGGGCGATCAATTAAACCAGGCATGGGATTCATTAGTGTAATCATGGATTACAAGGTTTTTTTAAAGTTACTCTTAATTATGACCCCACAGAATTTTTTGAAGATTATCGGAGCAGCAATGTAGGTACGAACATTTGTTATTGTTGATATGGCAGTTATGTCATCTGCTTTTGAAATTAGCTGTCATCGAGTGTTTAACTCGCGTATGTTGCTCTACATTGCGCGCCGAATTATTTTGTATGGAAAATTTTGTTGCTCTAATTTTAAGTAAAATTTATTTGAATGTACTTATTATGTCGTAAACTAACACCCGTTAAGAGCTTCGCCCGTATTAGACTTACACCCTGTATATCTTATAAGATACACTGAGAAGTATAGGGTTGAAACTGTAAATAAATAATAAAAAATAAAATAATTATTTAAATATATTGGCACAACTTACTCAAATTGACCTAGTCTCACGGTAAGCTCCATTAAGGATTGTGATGTCTGTACCAGGTGACGATATATGTATATAATTATGTATATAATAGATAGATATATATAGACTTTTATAATTAAATACCTACATAGGCAGCCATGACCAAGGAACAAACATTTGTGATAAATAAATACACAAATAATTGCCTCGCCGGGATACGAACCCAGAACCCAGTCTCCGTAGCCAAGTAAGCTACGGAGGACAAATATCTATGGATGGGATAAAACGGATAGAAAATAGCCAGTGAATTTTCTGCGTTTTACTGGTTCATCAATTTTCGGCATATTTTCGGACATACGAGTATTAACGCAGTCCCTATTTCACGCGGTGTGCCTTTCTTTACAAAAACTCTTCATAAAAGTCAGACGCGATTGGAATTTTCGGTCCACACTCGTAACACGTAAAGCATAATATATTAAGTACTTGATTCTGGCCAACCTTTTGTTGACAGTTATTTCCTTGTTGTATAAATAATTGATTTAAAAAATAAGCATAGTAAAGATCTGCTAAAAGTATATGTAAATATTCGGTGGTGACACTCTATGTATACATAGGTACACTAGCTAGACCACAGATATACATAGCTATAAGACTGTTTCTTTTGAGATGTTTACTTATAAAAATACCACCTACAAGATCAAGTAACCGCTAAATTGGTATTAGAGTTACTAACTACTTATAATATTACTACAAACTTCTTCTAGGTCTAACTATGTATAGGTGAAAAACTTAATAAAGTCACCTGTTGTATGTGTGAGTGACGTGTTCGAATAGGCATTTGTTTTGTTTGTGTTACTAATTTCAAATATGTGTTCTCTATTCGAATACGTCACTCACACGTACAACAGGTGACTTTCTTAAGTTTTTCACCTATACAACGACCGTTTGAAAAATCAGTAGCGGTTTCACAAATTTAATTATATAATTAATAGTATTAACAACTTTGCATGTGAATGACATACAAAAGACCATAACTGCCGGGAATGCCGTACCAATAAAACTCCTTTGAAAAAGCATTCGGAGTTACGGAATAATTAAAAAAATACTGAAGTTATATAAGTTTGGAAGCTATTCATCCTCTCGAGATAGACTGACTTGGAAAGAGCTTTTTTTGCTTTTGCTTGATAGTAACTTTCCACCGTTTTTACGTTAGCACACTTGAAAAGATTTTTTTTTCATTCCAAGGGATATTTTTTCAATCATAATTAAATAATAAATAAATAATAAATAATAAAAATTTATTATAACTCATTATAAATACAATGATATAACTTATCGACTAAACTTATTAAAAGAACAAAAATTACAAGTGCCTGATCTAGGGTAAACCCTGTGTTTCAGGCAAACAATCAGTATTACATTAAATAATCTACAAAAAAAAAGAAACATGAAAATATAAGGTGCATCTTAAGTCTTAATTATCAAGTACAATTATTTAGAAACTATTTGTATAGCTTTGGTAAATAAACTATAGTACATTAACGTAAATAGAAACAAAACTTATTTTAACAACAAACGGTTAATAACTCCTCTGTATCCTCGTATGACATATCTAGTAAGGCATCCCGGATTGCTTTTCTACACGTGGCATGGTTGAGCGGATATAAATTAAGCTTTTCATTCAGCCTGTTGTAAAGAAATGGACCAAGAAAAACAAAGAACCTTGAAGAAAATGCGTGTTTCTTATGAATATATTTTGGGCAAACCATATGTTTACGCCTTTTATTAGTACGGTTAAGGTCGTAAGGGATTGCGGTGTGCTGTTTTAAAACTGTGCCCATTATAAATAGCTGTCGAACTGTTAACACCTCACATGACTTATAAAGGAGAGTAGTTGAGTAAAGATAAGGACGGAAGGTAGAGACCTTGAGTATTGCTCTTTGTGCTCTTTCTAATTTTAGTAGTGTAGTTTTAGCCGAACCACCCCATGATGTTATGCAGTAAGTCAATACAGATTGACATAGTGCCAGATAAACCTGCTTTATTAAATATGCATCCGCAATCGCACGCAGCCTTTTGAAAACAATTATCAACTTCCGTACTCGGCTGCATAACGCTTCCACATGATTCTTAAAGGAGAGACATTCATCCAGTATAATTCCTAAGTACTTTATTATGTTAGTATTAGTAATATTTGGACAATTACACCTATTTTTGGAGGGGTCCTTGCAATAGTGTGCATAGAGCGTAGTTTGATATTCTGCCGCCATATTTGAGTTTCGCATAGAGAACTTTACATAATTTGTTTTATCAGAGTTTAGTGTTAGTAGGTGATGTTGAAGCCACTTGTTTACAATATTAAAACCTCGTTGTGCATATTCGTAGACTTCTATTGCTGATTTTGCGGAAAAAAGTAGGACAGTGTCATCGGCATACGTAATTATTTTGCCGCTATCCATTTTTAGATTGCAAAGGTCGTTAATGTAGATTAAAAATAGAGTGGGTCCTAAAATACTACCTTGTGGGACCCCAAAAGAGGTGTTTTTCAGATCCGAACTAACAACATTGTCAATTTTTATGCACTGCGTACGATCGTCTAGGTAGTTTGCAAACAATTTAAGCTGGGAACCTCTAATACCTATCGCTTCGAGCTTGCGCAATAGGATAGGTCTGGAGACGGTGTCAAAAGCCCTAGCCAGGTCCAGAAATATTCCTATTGTATGGTTACCCTTGTCCAGTTCCTGAACTACGTAGTCAGTCAATTCATGTACAGCGTCTGCAGTTGACAGTTTGGACCTAAAACCAAACTGGGCCTTTGATAAAATACTCTGTTTATCAAGATATTGAACAAGTCTGTTATTCATAATTTTTTCTAATATTTTCGATATCGATGGTAGAAGTGAAATGGGTCTGTAATTTGATATTTGGTCTTTTTTACCTGACTTGTGAATAGGAACTATGACAGCTTTTTTCAGACATTTAGGGAAAATTCCTTGAGATAGACACTTTTGAAAAATGTGCGTGAGAGGTGGAACCAGGATGCGTCTAAATTGTTTTAGAATGTTATTTGATATACCATCCCAACCAACTGCGGAACCGTTCTTAAGGCCCATAATAACTCTCTCTATTTCTGCTTCATTAGTGTTTAACAGCACAAATGATTTTAATGTATTGTTAGTCGTAAACGTGCTGTGGTCGGGTACAGGGGAATTTATTTTGACTGTTTCAGCCAGGTTTTTGCCTATGTTTACGAAGAAATTATTTGCACTATCTGCATCTGCTGATTGTGTAGACATAGATCGCAACAAACCGGAAGAAGATTCTCTTTGTTTTGCTGTGTATGTCGCCTGTTTAATGTACTTCCACACTAATTTTCCGTTTGTTCCTGCCTTTTGTAGTTGCTCTTTTTCGTAGCAGTTTTTAATTTTTTTAAGCAAGTTATTACAAAAATTACGGTATCTCTTGTATGACGATTGTATTATAATATTTCCTGGATTTGATTTAGCCTTAAAGTGTAATTTATCTCTATGTCTCATACATCTAATAAGACCGGGCGTAATCCACGGCTTGATGTTATAAAATTTGTTACTAACACGTGTTTTTATAGTGTTGTCAAATATTGCCTGTTGCACATTTTTAATCAGGTACGACATACTCTCATCGGCGTCAGCAAAATTATAAACTCGGTCAAAATCAATATTACATAAATCTTCTTCAAGTTTGTTTACATTTAATTTAGTTATTGTTTTCGTGCGTGCAGTATACGGAAATTTGCGAAACAAGGTCAATAGGGCGGCGCTGTGATCTGTTACTGAGGAATTGGTTACAAGTGCATGTGCTGGGAGACTTGATTTGAGCATGATGTGGTCCAAACAGGAGCCACTTTGGTGCGTGGGAAGTGAGTGTGCGGGTAATAGTCCATGAAAGGCGCATAGGTTTAGGTAGCTCTGACTCGTATAATCGGTGTTATCGTGTGCGATGTTAATGTTAATATCACCTATCAAGATTATGTTTTTATATGATGCTAAGTTTAGTAAAGTCTCGCTTAACGAATCATTAAAATTATTAATATTTTTAAAAGATGGAGGTCTGTACACAGCAAAAATTGCTATGTCAGGCTCAATTTTAATCAGAAGCCGATTGCAGTCCAACATATTTGGTTCCTCAACAGAAATCTTCAGACTACTTTTTGCGTAAACCACTAATCCGTCGTTTTGATTATAATTGAGCTGATTGGTGTATGTAATATAACCCGGCATGTTAGGAAGGTTGCTATTTTTATTTAACGGATTTCAATTGGACGTAGTTATGCAAAAAGGAACCAACCCACAGGAATTTTTCATTCTAATTAACACCGTAAATCAAAACAAACAAGTAAATCTTTGAAATGACAAATTCTGTGGGTTGGTTCCTTTTTGCATAACTACGTCCAATTGAAAGACAGCATACAATAATGCCATTTCGCTCAAATCTGAAGAGAATCAAATGAATTATTTGAAGTTACACAACACACTCCATAGATACAAATATTTGTTTTATTCTTTAAAAACTTATTCTAAATAATGTCATAATTAATTAATTATATTATAATTATTCGATCATCTTAAATTAAGTTCATTTAGGTTCATTTATGTATTATCACATTATCAGTTCGCAAATATATAAATTATTACTGCAGTTAATTTACGTATTTGGCTTCAGTGTGCCTACTGCTTAATTTCCACATGCCGCGACCTGTCATTGTCAAAAAAATTAAGAGATAATTAACGATTTATTTTGAAGTCAGTAAATTAATTAAAGCTTCTCACTCAACTTCTATTAGGAAGCAAATTAATTTTAAACTTTGTGTTTTAAATTAAAATCATCTACAACTCATGGATCGGTTTCAATAAAAACCTGCATGGTAACACGTCCTAATATTAAAGTGTATGTATACGTGTAACATTATAGACAATACGCGCCGACGCCAGTAAGAATACCACCCCAACAATGTGTCACCACCCCAACCCCCCCGCTGGGTGTTGTAAGAATCGACTAAGGGATTCATCACTAGCGATTTATTTATTGAATATTAATAATGTGCAGCAGCGACATCATGGTGGACACACTACTCTGCGATGACCAATTATGGGCATTTACCGCATAATACGTTCACAGCTCTGGCAACTCTGAGCTGAAAACGCCTCTGAGCTGTCAAAGAATGAGCAGCTGATTTTGCCGGGTCCCTTATAATTATTACATATTTAATCATAATAAAGCTGATTCCCCAACTCCTAGGATAGTGAAGTCTAGTCGTAAGAAAGTAAAGAAATATATTAAGATTAAGAAAATAATAGAAAGAAATAATAAGTTAACAAAACAAAATAATTTGTTTTTCAAAAAATTGCAATTTTGCAAAATTAATGTGAATTTAGTGGATAGGTTAAATGCATATTCTGCTCTATTATTAAGTAGTAAATTACAATATGAAACTGATACACAGTTGCTAAAATCAAAAATTGAAAGTTTAGAGGATTCAATAAAATCATTAGAAAGTTTGAATAATAGTTCCAAGAAAGTGATAAATGAATATACTTTGGCAATGAATGATTTGATATTCACACTCGGCCAGTCATGTTTGTGTAAACAACAGAGTGGTCGCTTGTCAATGAGTTTAATTAAACCTGATCTGTGTACCAGTTTACCATTAGATGTAAGTAGTAATAATTCTATCTACAATACACAATTACATATATCTGAACATAATGAACATAATGTAGTTATGTATTGTGATGAATTTGGAAGAAACATGGGCTCATTTTTGAACAGGTATTTAAAGGGACCCCGCATTTTCAACAATTGTTTGCCTTCAGCTTCTTTGAATGATATTTTGCGTCAAATTTTAGATGACAGTAATTTAAATTTACAAAGTACCCTGCTCATTCTTGTAGGGAGCCGAGGAGTTTTGAACAAAAATAGACTAATGAAATTCTTTGAAGAATTAAATACTCTTAAAGTTAAAGAGATTATCATGTTTACATTTCCATACTGTAATGAAATGTCAAAGACAGAAAATGATACTAGATATAATTTAAATCTGACCATGTATAAGCTGTGTACATATAATTATAGTAATAAGTTTAGGCTAATTGACATTAACAATTATGTTAATAAGAATAAGTATTATTTTCCTATTGTTTCTATGACTAAAGGTAAGTTTTACCTTTCTAATTATTGTAAGAGACAAATAGCTCTGTCGCTATCCTATTGTTTTGATATATCTGCCAAAAATTTGGCAAATAACTGTGCTCCTATTGAGCAATCAATTATCAACTCGGAATTGGTTCCAATTTTAACCAATAATTTAAATTAAATGATAAGACAAAAGAGTGCCATATCTCTGGCAAATTAGTCTCTAATAAATTAATTGAAAATTGTAATGATAATAGAAAACTCATCCACCTGGTTCATCAAAATATTCAGTGTATTAGAGGAAAAGATTTGCAGATTGAACTTTTTTTAAATGAATTTAATATTGATATTCTATGTATAACTGAACATTGGTTAAAAAGTAATGAAGTGGTGCCTCAGTTTAATAATCACCAGGTGGCTAGTTCGTTTAACAGACTTAGTTCCATACATGGTGGGTCATTAATTATTTTAAATAAAGAATTAAAATTTAAGGAACGTAAGGACATTGTTTCTCTGTCTGTTGAACGGACTATAGAATTGAGTGCTATTGAATTAGATAAATTTATTGTTGTATGTGTGTACAGGCCGCCTTTAAGTAATTTTGAGCAATTTGAAAGTGTAATGGAATCTGTGCTTCATAAAATATCAGTTTGCGGTAAGAAGTTACTTATATGCGGCGACTTTAATGTAAACCTTTTAGAAAATTCAACAACAAGTACAAGATTGTTGAATCTATTTAAGTCTTCTAAACTCAACCACATTTTTATGGAGCCTACTCGTATCAGTGCAACTAGTGCGACTTGTATTGATAACATTTTTACTGATATTTTTCCTGTTAATAAAAAAGTAATCAATAATTTAGAGTCAGATCATTTAGGTCAATTAATAACGTTTGAGACCATCAGGAAAAATAACATTAGAAAACAAATTACTTTTGTGCCAGTAACCACAAGCCGTGTTGAACGAATGAAAGAAAGTTTAGTGCAGACGCTACCTACTCTGTCTTCCAACATTAACTCCAATGACATGTATAATTCATTCTTTCACATTTTTATGAAACATTACAACAAAATATTCACTTCCAAAAAAATTGTGGTTGGTGGTGCATCTGCTTTTAGTGAGTGGGCAACTGCGGACTTGTATGAACGTAGACGAGCACTGTATGCATTGTATGAAGAACGGGCGGTTTAATACGAGTGATGAATTTAAAGAACACGTCAAACAATATTCTAAGAAATTTAAGATTGATTGTAATAAAGCTAAGCGCGATTATTTGTCCCAAAAAATTAAAAATAGTTCCGACATTATTAAATCAACCTGGAAAGTGATTAATGCGGACACTGGTCGATCAAAGCACAGATTCCACGATCCTAAATTAAAAATTAATGGCAAAATTATAGAGTCAAGTTTAGAAGTAGCAACAGAATTTGAGCACTTTTTCGCCGATATACCAGTCTCCATAACTAAGGATTTAAATTCATCACCCTCGGCTGCCACTATATTATTAAGAAATAACGTCCCTATGTGTAGTAACGACTTTAATTTTGAACATATTCAAATCTCAGATGTAATAAAGGCATTTAAATCCATCAATGTCAAAAAAACTTCTGACCTCTGGGGAGTCTCTGTTCATGTCGTCAAATCCCTTATTGAAATCGTAGCACCTGAATTGGTAGTAATATTTAATCAATGTGTTGATTGTGGTGAGTTTCCTGATCTTATGAAACATAGTAAAGTAACTCCTTTATTCAAATCCGGTAGCACTTCTGACCCCACTAATTTTAGACCTATATCTGTGCTACCAACGTTCAGCAAAATCTTTGAAAAAATAGTTTTATCGCAATTAATTAAGCACTTTAACGTAAACAATTTAATGCATAACAAGCAATTTGGTTTTACTCGGGGGCGCTCAACATCCGATGCTGGTGTCGAATTAATTAAACAAATATTTGATGCCTGGGAGGAATCACGAGATGCTTTAGGTATCTTCTGTGATTTGTCCAAGGCCTTCGACTGCGTTTGTCATGAAACATTGATCAGGAAGCTAGACCATTATGGAGTTAAAGGATCAGCGTTAAATTTACTGGAATCTTATTTACGCGGTAGAATACAAAGGGTTGATGTGAATGGACAGCGATCGCCGGGGTCATTGGTCTCCACGGGTGTACCACAGGGATCTATATTGGGGCCTTTCCTTTTCCTTATCTACATAAATGACTTGCCACATCTCATAGAGACCCACCATGACATAGTATTGTTTGCTGACGACACCTCACTTATTTTTAAAGTCAAACGACAGCAACAAGCTTGGAATGATGTAAACAATGCTATTTCGAAAGTAGTAAACTGGTTTAATATGAATAACTTAATGTTGAATGAGAAAAAAACTAAATGTATTAAATTTGTTACAAGTAACGTAAAACATCAACAGGCTAGTATATTTGTGAAAGGTGAGGAATTGGAAATAGTTGAAAGTACAGTCTTTCTTGGTATAACACTAGACTCTAAGCTTCAGTGGGGTCCTCACATATCTAATCTCTCGAATAAACTGAGTTCTGCAGCTTTTGCAGTGAGCAAGATCCGTCAATTAACTGACGTCGATACAGCTCGGTTAGTATATTTTAGTTATTTTCATAGCATTATGTCGTATGGCATTTTATTATGGGGCAGTGCTGCCAATTCAGAGACTAACACTATTTTTGTTCTGCAGAAGAGGGCTATTCGAGCGATATATAAAATGAGCCCTAGAGACTCACTTAGAGATAAGTTTAAGGTTATTAATATAATGACATTGTATTCTCAATACATCTATGAGAATATTATGTATGTACATAAAAATATTATCAATTTTAGGAAAAATTGTGACATACATAATATTAATACTAGAAACAAGCATAAGCTCGCAGTACCCGCCACTCGGCTCCATAAAATTAGGAAATCATTCATGGGTAATTGTGTAAGATTTTATAATAAACTTCCAGTAAATGTTACTGAATTTTCAGTCAACAAATTTAAGAATTTTGTAAAGCGTAAACTTATATCTAAAGCTTATTATAGTACACAAGACTACATGAATGATAAAACACCGTGGGAGTAATTTAGGATTTAATTATTAGTTTGTTAAAGTCATGACATTCAATTACGATAATTTACGCTTGGAGACCTTGTACATCTCCAAACGTGCATTATATAATGTTATTATTATATACCTATTCGGAGAGAAACCTTATTTCTCTATAAATTATTACTTATAAATGTTGTGACTTTTAGAGACTTTACATCTCTTGTGATTATTATTATATTTCAATTTGTTTAAAATCAATTTTATGTTTTTTTTTTTTTTTTAATGCATGTTAGTTGTAAGATGTACCATCATTGTTTGAAAAAATTATTCCCGCCAAGTTTCTTACCGGTTCTTCTTGGGTCAGCGGTGTAGGGTTCGAACCGGAAGTAGTTTTCATATCTAGACGATTCAAAAGAGTTTGTTGCTATTCCAATTTGAATAAAGAATTATTTGACTTTGACTTTGACTTTGAAACTCCCAAAGTGGACTGATAAGCTGGTGAAGGTCGCAGGAGTCGGCTGGATGCTGGTGGCGCAGGACCCGTAATTGTGGCAATCTTTGGGGGAGGCGGGAGGCGTATGTTCAGCAGTGGACGTCTTTCGATGTTGTGATGTAGATTACGGATACGTATGGAGGGTGGACGTCAATGACGCATAAGTAAGAGGCCTGTCCAGCAGTGGACTGCGATAATCTGATGATATATGTATGTATAGACCAATGTCACAACAACGCGATGACCAAACCGCAAGAATCTCATGTCACAGTGATATATCGATCTCATGTGTCAAGGGTCAGCTACAAATCAAATTGATTCACTGCATGTAATAACTTCTCGAAACTCCCTGAACCTAAATCTGACCTTTTCTCGCTGACAATAAATAACGGAATAAAAAAAAATAGGATGAGACTGATGAGATACTGTTTCATCTATTACCCCGGTTACATATCACCTAGTTTAAATATAGGTATGTATAAATAATAACAAAAAACCTAATCCCATCCCTATTTATCCGTTATTTTATTTGTAAGCACAATCAAAGGTTTATATAGTATATATTAAGTTTTTATTTACATATTATATATGAGAGATATTATTTTATATTTAGATACTTAAGTATATACAAATCAATCATGAATGAGGAACAAATCATTTGTGATACAAAGAGATGCCCTCACTGGGTTTCGAACCAGGAATCCAGCTTCGCAGGCAGGGTCACTACAGACTGAGCTATTAATGCGGATCATGAGATGTAGAAAAATATTTATTAATATTCGATTTCAAGAGTATCTTGATGCCAACGGAAACTCGGGCTTAATTTTTTGAAAATTGGTTCGCGATTTTCGAAGATATCTAGTAACATACCAACCTACATTAAAAAAACCTCCTGCTTTATTAATTCAGTTAAAAAGAAGAATCTTTATTTTTAGAAATAGGAAACAATATTGATGTCAACATAGAAATAAACAGTAGATACTTATTTAAATTATTCAAGCAATGCTCATAATTTTTTCATTTTCTTCTCACTTCATTTAAAATAAAGATTATTTTACAGTGTCCTAAGTTAGAATGATGAAGCTCTACTGGTTTTGAAAATCCTCACCCGAGAGAAAATGTTTTGTTAGCGGCGACTTGCAAGTGCCTAGCTAATATTTAATGGCAAAATGGCGGCTCCTTCTTACAAGTACAAAAATAACATTGCGCTAAAATAAAACGTTGGCGCCGTCATAGACCACAGTTTGTAATGTTTAAATGTATATTTGTATGTATAGATACTTACTGTAGGTATGTATCAATACTAATTAATTAAAATAAAAATAAAAACCCAAAAACGGCTCTTTCAAACTCTTAATCACATCAGTCTACTATGTAATGTAAGTATACTAAGTATACAGGGCATCCCACGGCCATGCCACATGGAAGGAAAGTATCTTAAATATCATAGATAGCGTATTTTGCTGAAAGAAGACTTCATTTTATTTTTAAGACTTAGTAAAGTTGCATTCAAACGTTTCTATTTTTTTTTGATAAAAAAATATCGCCTTGTCGGAGGAAATAATAAGGAATATACCTTAATTGTTGTACATGAGCATCTTACTGAAAGAAGAGTTCATTTTATTTTTAAAACTGAATAAAACAGCATTCAATTTTTTTTTTAATTTTTGTATGGAAAAAAAATATCGCGACGTCGGAGAAAAAACACCTTAATTATTGTGAATCAACATCTTGCATGTGATAGGAAATAAGTATGTTTTTCGATCCCCATAAACAATTAGCAATTGAATATAATTATTATACGAGTAGATAATACCTACATATAAATAATTATAATTAAACTAACTGACACATTACAGGGTTACATCTGCAATGTGATAAGAAATATGTTTTTCGATCCCCATTAACAATTCACAATAGACTGCCATGAGTGTCACTAAAATTGGACATTATTTAGAATTTGACTCGGTTTAAATGAGGCTTTATCTAAAGTAGATTTGCGTAAACACTTGTATTGCAGCGCATCCATGCGATGTGAACGCACCTTTAGGCAAAGCTGTGTTGGACTGAAGCGTTGCTGGGTACATTTGGGAGCTGTGCCAAGGCATACATATCGGGTCATTAGTGATAATCTCTTCAAGTTTATGATACCTATTGCATTGTTATCGGATCTGACATCCCTACTGAAGTAAATCTGATATAGGGACTAATCCTAAAGGACTCTAAAATGGGGAGAGTAGGGAATTCGAGGGCAGTTGGGATACAAATGGGGAGAAGAGAGATGGTAGAGGGGTGAGTCTAGATTCTTAGACTAGATCGATATCTATCCATCTTCCAATTTAGAGTGCAAAAATAAAATAATAGAATGGTTAAAATCTAAAACTTACAATGACACAGAGAAATTAATATCTAAAAGCTAACAAAATTATATCGAATGTACATTCCTGAACACACTAACACATAGTATTTAAATATAAATTTAGTAATATTCCGCTTTATACACTGTAACAATTAGTAAACTTGTGTTTGTTATCTTTATCTGTATTTATTTGGCATGATAATTTACAATTTCAATTTAAATATACTTTAAATTAAATTAGATTGTAATACTATGTAATTTTTACTTGTAATTTTGGGTTATATTTATGTCACTTACCAATAGTGGAAGAGCGGTATTCTCTTAATACAAGCATTTGCAATGTTTAAAAAGAGATACTTGCACAGTTTTGTAAAATGTTTTTTTTGTTTGCATTTTTTAATGTCATGTTACAAATGAACTTTATGATCTAGGCAAGTTAACATATTTTAATGTTGTCCTTTCTGAGCTTATTCCTTCCGAGCCCAAAGTGCAAACGGGGTGAGGTGAGGTTTTGTAACTATCGTCTAAAGTATGAAATGTAACAACAGATAATAAAAAATAAAACCGGCCAAGTGCGAGTCGGACTCGCGCGCGAAGGGTTCCGTACCATTATCAATTTATTATTAAAAAAATACAGTTAAATCAACCTACCTCAAAAACTATAAGAGTTAATTTAATCAAACTAAAAATGGTTGATAGAGTTTATTAATGTGTATAACATATATATTTTTTAGAATTTTATATCGCGTAGTTTAAAAAATAGAGGGGGGGGGGACACATTTTTCAGACTTTGAGAGCTGATATCTCGAAAACGATTTGCTTAAATAAAAATATAATGTGTAAACCTTGACATCATTTTTAAAGACCTTTCTATTAATACCCCACACGCTTATATACACCTAAAAATTTTTTTCTATCCCTCAGTTACATGTATGGAGGGCCCCCATCCCAATGGTTTTTTTTACAATTTAGTATCATAATCCTGTAGCGGTTCATACAACACATATTTTTACCAAATTTCGTTACTGTAGCATTTATAGTTTACGAGTAAATCGGCTATGACAGACGGACAGACGGACATGACGAATCTATAAGGGTTCCGTTTTTGCCATTTTGGCTACGGAACCCTAAAAAATATACAGTCGATTTTAGACCCTCCTTTTTTGAAGTCTGTTGAAAATTAAAATAGCCGTAATGAGCCGAATTTTCTTTGCATGTTCAGGGGATACCAACAGTAGGTTTACCGCGATTACTGCGAACTTATAAAATTTCGGACATCTATCTCTGTCACTCTAACGAAGGCGTCATCTGTGTGACAGAGTCGAATACACGAAATTGATTGCTGTAAGACTGCAGGTTCGATTGAGAAGAGATAATACATATATTTATTTTATGAGATATTCCACGAAACAGTTAAAATTTTACTAACTCATCGCTTAATTTGTTTTATAATCTAGAATTTTCCTGGAATTTCTGCCTATCTACACTTTATGAAGCTTACAAATTTTCACCACTCCTGTATTGCGTTAACTAAAAAGCTTTTTAGAAAAGTTTCGCAATAAAAGTCCACAATTAATTAAGCTAATTACTATTCACGGCGGGTTCAGCGTTCTACAATTACAAATAGAACTTTCTGCGGGTAGTCTGAAGTTTCAAGTGTCGACTGTAACTGTTATAGTGTGAGAGCTGACGGCCTTTTCAGCAAAATCATTGAAGCATGCAATCGTCGCATATAATTTATTAACATGGATATTGCCAAGTTAAGAGATACACGAGTGGGCTTCAATTAAGAAGTACCTACTGGTAGTCATTAATACAGAATATCAAAGATTGTACTTCCTGGAGTTTATTATGCGTACAGCAGCGGCGCTTTGTTGAATTTACGTAGCAGTTCTTGGGAAAGGTTGTAAATTCTGTAGGTAGTAGTTAATTTTATCTTCACTATAGATAATATAGTATATATGTGATTAGGCACATAAATTCGACATGCCAGCGAAATCACCTTGCATCGTAATTGTGTTGCATGTTGGTACATAAGTGGCAGACATTAATAACATTATATTCTAATAATTTTTAGTTGTCCAGGTTAAATGACTATTCAAAATTAATTTAACGATTATCTTTAACCGCACGATCCGGGATTATTGATCAATGTTATTGTTCGTAATTTGTCCATCAAGATACTAATAAAATTTCTCATACAACGTCGTGATTATAGTTACTTAACCCGATTTGCGTTACACGGCTAAGTTACAAACAATCTAGTCAGTCAAAAGTAGGCAATGCAACCCGGGTACCCGAAAACCCGGGTACCCGGGCACGCGACAATATTTGGGGTCGGGTAAACAAAATATGGACTGACTGATCGCTGTATAAGTAAGTATATTTTTCTCTAACATGAACCACCTGTCATAAGTGTTTGACAAAATAAAACCATCGAAAATCCAGTTATCAATAAGTGCCACAGGTCGTTCGTGCTTAAAAATATCTAGGTTTACTCATCAGCCAAAAACAAGAAAATTGATTAGATTGGTTGGCATTTTCAACCAACAGATTAGGTTATGATATCCATTCAAATGTTAACGTGTTACCTCTAATAGTGTAGTACCTAATGTAGGGTGCTAATGGACTATCCTTACCACAGAATTTGGTAGCCAGATCTCAAGCTGTAACAATTAGTTCCGCTGTAGCAACGAGCGGTCGACGGCGTAGTACCTACTGTGTGACGGATGCGGGACGATCACGACATACAACTTTTAAAAGTAAATCATGTAATAATACTAATAATACGTTTCGGAAGGCCCATCCATCATATTTTGGAGTATTACGAAATTAACCATAGTGTTGTGTATAATGTAAATAGTTTAGATTTCACATTAATATCTTTTGCATATTGGCTAAATATTTAACACTGCTGTTGATTGGGTTTTGTCAGCGTCCGCTAAGCTTAGTTGGTAGTACGAAACTGGAGGTTCCGGGTTCGAATTCCGGCGAGGACATTATTTGTGTATTTATTTATCACAAACATTTGTTCCTTGGTCGTGGCTGTCTATGTATTGAACTATCTACATATATGTATCTATTTATTATGTATATCGTCGCTTGGTACCCACATCGCAAGCCCTAAAGGTGATATCAGACGGTTCATTTTTCGTTCATTTTTTCGTTTCATTCGGCATCTTTCACTTAAAATGACACGTCTGACCACGGAGTGAAACAAAAGTGCCGAATGAATTCATTAGTGAACCGATCCAACAATGTTGGATATTTTCATTCGGCATCTTTCACTCGCACTCCGAATGAACGGAAAATGAACAGTTCATTCCGTCTGAACACGGAATGAACTGTTCACTCGGATTCGGCCGACCGTTGCTACTCGAGCGTTTAAATCTATCGTCCTCGAGATACGACTTCATTGGACGCCATATTGATAGAAATGCGGAGTGAATGTTCATTTCTATGTCATTCCAGCTTTGCTGTGTGAACATGGAATGAAACAAAAATAAAGCATTCACGCGAGTGAACATTCATCCGAGTGAACCGTCTGATATCACCTTAATTGAGCTTACCGTGGGTCTTAGGTAGCTAGACTTAAAGTTAGGTTTGTGTACTTAAGATGTCTCAAGATATTTATTGACATAAAATGTAAGTAGCAGCAAATTATCAGCCTATTTCAGCCCACTGTTGGACTTATGTATGTAGTGAGGACGTATTAGGAGGATTTTGGCGATCGTAAATGTATGTCTACTATGATGATTCATAGTCTGCGCGCGCGCTCCCCGCGTACGGACGTTTGAGTGTTATCTGTGCGCGAGGGCTATTGTGTTAGCTTTCAAGATGGCGCAATGTAAAAAGTGCAAGCAATTCATATCAACAAATAAGCCAGATGAACTTGTGAACTGTAGACAATGTGATCAAGTGTTTCATAAAAAGTGTGCCGGGAAGAATGCAAAAAAAGATGTGTGTGAGTCTTGTGTGAATTCCGAGAAAACACCAAAAATTACGATGGAAAAAAATGATACGGCTGAGAGTGTCCTTGAGCAGGTTAATAGAAAGTTGGAAATACTGTACACGTTGCAGAGTAAAATAGATAATCTAAAGGACGACGTTAAGTTTTACTCTGAACAGTATCAAGGATTGTTTGAGTTTAAGGGAAAAGCCGAGAATAAAATAAAAGCATTAGAAAATAAAAATACACACTTGGAAACGCGAAATAAAGCACTGGAAGAAAGGATTGCAAGGTTAGAATCGAAAGAAAAGGAAAATAATGTTGAATTATATGGAGTGCAATGGACGAAGGAAGAAGATGTGATCGGAACAGCGAAAAATATAGCCATGAAACTGGGTTTGTAGCCAAATGATATTTGTGACGTGAAGAGAGTTGGTGAAGATAGGCCATCCGGCGCCGCCGGCGTGGACCGCAGCGCCGGGGGCGGCGAACCATCCTCCCGCCCGCGTGCCCCTCGCCCTCGCTCGCTCATTGTTTCTCTGAATACGCGAATGGCGCGTGACCAATGGATGGCTAAAAGGAAGACGAAGATAACTAACGCAGATATCTATGGCCAAAAGGGAGATTCCACCCATATTTACATTAATGAGGACCTCACGACTTATACAAAACAACTCCTATGGCGTGTCAAGAGTGAGCTTAAACCTGATCCATTTAAATACGTTTGGGTGCAAGACAACAAAATATTATTGCGAAGAGACGATCCGAACAATAAAAAAAATACGGTAATTCGAACAGAAGAAGATTTGGCAAACGTCAGAGCTGCTGCTGTCAATAATAATACCTATACTTCGTTTTATTTAAGATTAGAATTATCTGTCAAACGGGTGAACAAAGAAGCAGTGGTCGTAAACCTTCCTTCTTCGATTTCGGCCGATACCACTGAATTTCTCGGAACTTATGTATATACATATCATTTGATATTTACCGATTGCTGAACGCATAGTTTTCACATTTATTATTAATTTGTTGGCAAAACTGTATTTAAAAAAAGTTATAAGTGTTTTATAAGCAAGATGGCGGCAATTTAGAAAAAATATATATATTGAAAGTTTTCGTTTAGTGTTTGGCGGTTTTTAACAAAGTATTTTTTTTTATTTGTAACTAATATCGTATCGATTTTACATTTACTGAATTTAATGAAGTTTACAGTCTAAAATTTAACAATATTTGCATATTTAATCTGGCTTACATTATGCACTCCCAACACTTTTAAAAGTCATGCATTTAAAGATTAAAACTATCGGTATAAAAGCGGACACGGTGTCATAAAGACTGAGCAGATAACAATACTAAGACAACCCTACGCATCGGCAACGTCGTTTAGTATTTGTCGCCATTATAGGCGGTCTGGGACGCTCTAATGTAGTTTGAATTTGGTAACAAATTAGAAAATAAAACTCAGATGACATACATAGTTTTATTCACTGTCAGTGGAAGAGTCCAAGGACTCGGAACCACCAACGTTTATAATAATTTTTTCCACAGTGTTATCTATTACATTATCTAATTTCATTTAAAAAAATATATTCTTTTAAAATGTTACCGTAGCCAACGACATGCCAGCAGTCTCAGCAGTCTTTTTCATACGTTCCGATTTAGTGGGATATTCCTTTCTATGGAACATTTCTTAATTTGTAAATATTCACCACCATCCGCTTTTCACTGGTAGTCACAGGATTTTGCTTTCATCCATTTTAAATGTGCACCAACAAACGAAATATCTAAATAGATCAACAATTAATAACGAAATTGAACAAAAACGATAACAACAATCTTTAAGTAAGCTAACAGCAATATAAAACACAACCGACAACAATATGAAGTCGAATGACAGACAGTGACATTTTAAAATTGTGTGAGAACTCTGCCTCTTTAGGTTTTTTAATGAACAACCTTCCATGAAAAATTACAAACGCAATTTATTAAAATTATTATCTTTTCATCTTAGAATATAAATTAACTAATATTATGTTTCTTATCTGTTCACAACACTGAGTAATGTGTATTAATATAGCATGATAATAAATTCGTGATATTTAACGAATTAATTATTTAAATCGAACAGTAAATACGAGTTCGTATTTACTGTTCGATCCGCAGAATTTGCCTGTAAAAAAACCTTATATCTCGTTCTGCAAAGGTCTTTCTAATGCTAAAAAAAACGAAGTATAGTTGGTAGATTCTCACAGCCTATACATGGGCTTTGTAAAGTTATGGTGTTTGAATAATCTCATTAAAATTCAACGACAAACTTCAATCAATCCAGTCCAATATTGAATACACTAAGTACGTAAGTTTAGATTCATGGTGCAACAATGTAAATCAAAATAATACAGAGCTCACAGTAATTCACTTAAACATACGCTCACTGAGAAAACATCATAATGAATTAATGGTACTACTCGAAGACTGTCATGATAATTGTGATATAATTATATTATCGGAAATAAACATTAAATCTATTGAGCTCCCGTTATTCCAATTGGATGGATATAACTCTTATGCCTATACGAGAGAGGAGAAGAGGGGCGGTGGGCTACTTTTGTTTGTGAAGAAAGTGTACAACTTTACGGTGACGAATACTGCATATGTGGATTGCGAGATAATACACGGACAGCTGGCACAAGGTCAAGGTCGTGCGGACGTTCACATCGTGGCAGTCTATAGGCCTCCACACACAAATAGGCATATGTTTGTTGGTGAAATGCAACAGCTGTTGAAGAGTATACCGCCGCAGTGCGACGTTATTGTGTTGGGTGACATGAACATCGACCTTAAGGATCCTACAATGGATAGCACCACTGCGCGATACATTGACATTATGAGTGAGATGGGTCTTCAATGTGCAATCACAGACTATACGCGTGAAGAAATGTACAATGAGAAGATTGCACGTTCTTGCCTAGACCACATATGGATCCGAGTAGCTGCACCTTGTGTTTCGTCCTTTTTGCTAACTTGTAAGATCTCAGACCACTATCTAATTGGAGTGAGATATGACAATAGTGAAAGTGTTGCGGGTAATAGATTTAAAAAGTGTGAAAGTGTGCGCTTGTGTAATAATAGTGTTGAGAAGAAGTTGGATGAGTATCCATGGCATGAGCTAATGGTATTTGACTGTCCTTTGTTGCTTTATGAGAAAATTAAATCTGTTTTTGGCAGTATTTATGATAGTTCAATGATTAAATATACAAAATCTAACAAGAGGGTTTCTAAACCATGGATAGATAAAAATCTGAAATTAATGATTAGATACAGGGATAAACTATTTCACAGATGGAAAAGCAAACCATTTGACATGAATATGCGCCTAGAATATAATAAATATAGGAATAAGGTGAATAAATGCATAAATACTGCCAGAAATAAGCACAGAAGGGAGGAAATTTTACAATGTAAAGGAGACATAAAGAAAATATGGAACAAAATTAACAGCTGGACGGGCAGGATTGGCACCAGTCTGGATGATGTAATAGGGAAATATTTAGGAAAAAATGAAACTTTACTTAACATTTGTAATACATTCTCGACTACATTTACACAGGAAATATTAGACATAAAACATAATTGTAACCACAGGTTTTTAAACAGAGAAAATTATGTAAATAAATCACAACTGTCAATGCGACTTAGGAAAGCCACACATTTTGATATAAATAAGATAATAAGCAGTTTAAGTATTGATAAAGCACCTGGTGAGGACAGAATACGCGCCCGTGATATAAAATTTGTTAAGTTAAAAATAAGCCCAGTTATTGCTCTGTTTATCAACTTGTGTATTCAGAAAAGTGTATATCCATCAGAATTAAAAACTGCACTAATAAGGCCAATTTATAAGCAAGGTTCTCACTTTGATTACACAAATTATAGACCAATAGCAATATTGTCTGTTATAAATAAAATAGTAGAAAAATACATAGTAGAACAAATAAGTAGTTTCTTGGACAAAAATAATATATTACATGATGCACAGCATGGGTTCCGACGAGGCCGCAGCACAGCGACAGCGCTAGCACGGTTTGCTGACGACGTTAACGGCAGTCTTGACGGTAGGCAGCAGGTGGTGGTGGTCTACATTGATTTCAAAAAAGCTTTTGACACACTGGATCACCACCAGCTGCTGTGCGCCATGGATGAGTGTGGAGTCAGCGGCCCGGTCAATAAGTGGCTGCAGGCCTATCTGTCTGAGCGGACGTTGAGGACTGCCGTTTGCGGCGTGACAGGCAGCAGTGCGCGGGTGACCTGTGGGGTGCCCACTGGTTCTGTGTACGGCCCCGTGGGATACATCATGCACGTAAATAGCATGTGTAATGTGGTTGAGCATTGTCGAACTTATATGTATGCAGATGACACCTGTTTAGTATACTCTAGTAAAGATATTAAAGAAATAGAATACTGTATTCAGGATGATCTAAACAATATCATTAGGTGGGCGCATGATAATGGTATCATAATCAATATTGCAAAAACCAAATGTATGCACATCTATTCGCCCTATAACAAATGTATAACAAGAGCTCCAATAATTACTGGCCATGATTATGATTGTCTACATAGTGGAGTCCAATCCTCCTGTCACTGTGAAAGGCTTGAGGTGGTGGAAAGATACAAGTACCTGGGGCTGACAATAGACTCCCGCTTTACATGGAATGCACATGTGGAGGTGGTGTGCGAGAAACTCAGAGCCGTGCTTGTGAAGTTCCACCATCTCAGGTTTTTCACTGATATAGCAACTCTGTATACTGTGTATTATGCACTCACTGACTCGATACTTTCTTATGGACTGAGCACATATGGTAGAACATTTAAAACTTATCTTAACAAAATCAAATACCTACAGATTAGATTTATGAAAGCTTTAGTAGATAAAAAGTCAAAACAATTGTGTAGAGAAGATTATAATAGGTTATTTCTAAAATGTAACATGCTGCCGGTCAATGAGAGGGTATCTTTCCAGATTGCAGTGGAACAATATGAACCAAATGAGTTTAAAGTCCATGTCAGTAATACACTTCTGTGCAGAAAGTTAGCCAATGAAGTTATGGTTGTACCTAGAGTAGTTAATTATTATGGTAAGAGGACCAGATCCTACCTAGTTCCTAGTATCTACAACAAGATACCTTTAGATATTAGAAAGAGTTCTAGCAAAAATGTATTTAAATCAAAATTAAAAAAGCATATGTTGCAACAGTTGGAAACTCAAATTAATTTAAGCTAAACTTAATTGTTATTAAAGATTAAAATACAGTTTATAAATAAATATAAGATATAGTTAACAAGACAGATAACATAACAGTATTGTATAAGTAAGGGAGACTGTTTCTGCCAACAAACTGTCTTACAGTTTGGCGGAGGGTGTGAAGATTGTAACAAGCTGTTATTTTTTTCATGAATAAACGTTTTTAAACGGTTTTTATTAACTTCACCGCGTATCAACTGTCGTCGATGCTTCAAATCTTGTGATCAATTTTTCGACCACTTCTAATGAACCGAAATCAATAAAATTTGGCACTCTTATCAAGTCCCCATGACAATGCAATATTATAATATTTGTATCCTTGTATCCTCAAATCCTGATGCTGCAGACGTACTGCTTACCTTAACCGAGAGTGTTAGACACGTGAAAATGAAAGTATAGCATGTTCGGCATAATCAAATACTAACAGCCTGATCTTGACTTCCAACTCCTCACTCCTGATGCTGCAGCACTGCCCACAATAACCGTAAGGTTCATCTTTTATCAATATCTTGATTTTAAAGAAGTTCTTTAGATATTAACTAGAAACATGCGAATTTAATACTAACGTCCAACTCTTCAAATCTGATACTCCAGTGTTACTGCCTGCTACAACCGCTAGGTTTAGCGATATGTAGATTTTGAAGCACTGCTTTAGATATTTGGTAGAAACATACGGATTTCATTATTATCATCATCATCATCATATCAGCCGAAAGACGTTCACTGGTGAATATAGGCCTCCCCCAAAGATTGTCACAGGGACCGGCCCTGTGCCACCCGCATCCAGCGACCTTCACCAGGTCACGAGTCTACCTTGTGGGAGACCGCCACTAGAGAACCTTCCCGCCCCAACGGCCATCGATTCCACACGCAACGAGACCTGCCCACTGTCACTTTAGTTTAGCGATTCGAAGAGCTATATCGGTTACTTGGGTTCTGCTACGGATGGTCTCATTTCAAGAGCGTGAGTGGTTCGCGTAGGGCGAGCCGTCGGGCCTGCGCCCCTCCAGCTGACAGAGTGACAGCGTGAGTGGATCGCGTAGGGCAAACCATAGGGCCTGCGGCTCTCCAGCTGATAGAGTGACAGCGTGAGTGGATCGCGTAGCGTAGGGTGAGCCGTCGGGCCTTCGGCCCTCCAGCTGATAGAGTGACAGCATGAGTGAATCGCGTAGAGCGAGTCGTCGGGCCTGCGGCCCTCCAGCTGATATAGTGACAGCGTGAGTGGATCACGTATCGTAGGGTGAGCCGTTGGGCCTTCGGCCCTTCAGCTGATAGAGTGACAGCATAAGTGGATCGCGTAGGGCGAGCCGTCGGGCCTGCGGCCCTCCAGCTGATAGAATGACAGCGTGAGTGGATCGCGTAGGGCGAGCCATCGGGCCTGCGGCCCTCCAGCTGATAGAGTGACAGCGTGAGTGGGTCGCGTAGGGCGAGTCGTCGGGCCTGCGGCCCTCCAGCTGATAGAGTGACAGCGTGAGTGGATCGCGTAGCGTAGGGTGTGCCATCGGGCCTTCGGCCCTCCAGCTGATAAAGTGACAGCATGAGTGGATCGCGTAGGGCGAGTCGTCGGGCCTGCGGCCCTCCAGCTGATAGAGTGACAGCGTGAGTGGATCGCGTAGCGTAGGGTGAGCCGTCGGGCCTTCGGCCCTCCAGCTGATAGAGTGACAGCATGAGTGAATCGCGTAGAGCGAGTCGTCGGGCCTGCGGCCCTCCAGCTGATAGAGTGACAGCGTGAGTGGATCGCGTAGGGCGAGTCGTCGGGCCATCGGCCCTCCAGCTGATAGAGTGACAGCATGAGTGGATCGCGTAGGGCGAGCCGTCGGACCTGCGGCCCTCCAGCTGATAGAGTGACAGCGTGAGTGGATCGCGTAGGTCGAGCCATCGGGCCTGCGGCCCTCCAGCAGATAGAGTGACAGCGTGAGTGGATCGCGTAGGGTGAGTCGTCGGGTCTTCGGCCCTCCAGCTGATAGAGTGACAGCATGAGTGGATCGCGTAGGGCGAGCCGTTGGGCCTGCGGCCCTCCAGATGATAGAGTGACAGCGTGAGTGGATCACGTATCGTAGGGTGAGCCGTTGGGCCTTCGGCCCTCCAGCTGATAGAGTGACAGCATGAGTGGATCGCGTAGGGCGAGCCGTCGGGCCTGTGGCCCTCCAGCTGATAGAGTGACAGTGTGAGTGGATCGCGTAGGGCGAGCCATCGGGCCTGCGGCCCTCCAGCTGATAGTGACAGCGTGAGTGGATCGCGTAGGGCGAGCCATCGGGCCTGCGGCCCTCCAGCTGATAGAGTGACAGCGTTAGTGGATCGCGTAGGGCGAGTCGTCGGGCCATCGGCCCTCCAGCTGATAGAGTGACAGCATGAGTGGATCGCGTAGGGCGAGCCGTCGGACCTGCGGCCCTCCAGCTGATAGAGTGACAGCGTGAGTGGATCGCGTAGGGCGAGCCATCGGGCCTGCGGCCCTCCAGCAGATAGAGTGATAGCGTGAGTGGATCGCGTAGGGCGAGTCGTCGGGTCTTCGGCCCTCCAGCTGATAGAGTGACAGCATGAGTGGATCGCGTAGGGCGAGCCGTTGGGCCTGCGGCCCTCCAGATGATAGAGTGACAGCGTGAGTGGATCGCGTAGGGCAAGCCGTCGGGCCTGCGGCCCTCCAGCTGATAGATTGACAGCGTGAGTAGATTGCGTAGCGTAGGGCGAGCCGTCGGGCCAGCGGCCCTCCAGCTGATAGAGTGACAGCGTGAGTGGATCGTAGCGTAGGGCGAGCCGTCGGGCCTTTGGCCTTCCAGCTGATAGAGTGACAGCAGAAGTGGATCGCGTTGGGCGAGCCGTCGGGCCTGCGGCCCTCCAGCTGATAGAGTGACAGCGTGATTAGTTCGCGTAGGACGAGCCGTCGGGCCTGCGGCCCTCCAGGTGATAGAGTGACAGCGTGATTAGTTCGCGTAGGGCGAGCCGTCGGGCCAGCGGCCCTCCAGCTGATAGAGTGACAGCGTGAGTGGATCGTAGCGTAGGGCGAGCCGTCGGGCCTTTGGCCTTCCAGCTGATAGAGTGACAGCAGAAGTGGATCGCGTTGGGCGAGCCGTCGGGCCTGCGGCCCTCCAGCTGATAGAGTGACAGCGTGATTAGTTCGCGTAGGACGAGCCGTCGGGCCTGCGGCCCTCCAGGTGATAGAGTGACAGCGTGAGTGGATCGCGTAGGGCAAGCCGTCGGGCCTGCGGCCCTATAGCTGATATAGTGACAGCATGAGTGGATCGCATAGCGTAGGGCGAGCCGTCGGGCCTTCGGCCCTCCAGCTGGCAGAGTGACAGCGTGAGTGGTTCGCGTAGGGCGAGCCGTCGGGCCTGCGGCCCTCCAGCTGATAGAGTGACAGTGTGAGTGGATCGCGTAGGCCAAACCATCGGGCCTGCGGCCCTCCAGCTGATAGACTCACAGCCTGAGTGGTTTGCGTAGCGCGAGGCGTCAGGCCTGCGGCACCCTGGTTGATAGACTGAGTGTGTGAGTCCCTCGGGTTCGCGTAGAGCGTACCATAGTACTGATAGCTTGAATTGACCCTTTGGACCCTCGGTACGCGTCGGACTTTTAGTCAGACCTACGATCCTCCATTTGGTCGACTGAGAGTGTGAGTCTATATTTTATAGTCTGGAAATCCGACTTTTATAATGTGTGAAATATGAAAATGTAAACTTGATTTCTCAATAAATCAATGATATATTCCTTATTGCCAGATCTGTACGATCTAAGGTATAGTATAAGCAGAAGAACGCTACTATGTATAATTATATTGCATATTACAAACAAAATCCTTGATCTAGAATAAGTATAAGTGTAGTAACAATTGCACTAAAAACTTAAAAATAAAATAAGTAAAAAAAGTTTTAAGTTAAACGGTTTTTATTGCACCAAAAACTAGAAAATAAAAATTAGTTACTGGCGTAGATGATATTTTCTGTACATTACTCACGTGAAACATTATCACTGTAGTCTTCCAGAGTCGGATTCTAAAAGCCACGTTTAGCCTCTATGTCAGTGGATTAAGCGTTTAATCGGAAACTTTTACCAAACTAAAATAAAAACGTGGGGCGTTATTATAAAGAAACATACAAGCTCAAAATATGTTATTGTAGCTTTAATTTTGGATTTAATCATCCATCTGTTCCAATACTTCTACAAGGGAAAATAGCTTAAATTCATTACACTATTGCTGTCTTGACTTTCTATGTATGTTCCTAAATATCTATAGTGACCTAATCGCAATTGCGTACGCCCCACGTTTTTATTTCAGTTTAGTAAAAGTTTCCGATTAAACGCTTAATCCACTGACATAGAGGCTAAACGTGGCTTTTAGAATCCGACTCTGGAAGACTACAGTGATAATGTTTCACGTGAGTAATGTACAGAAAATATCATCTACGCCAGTAACTAATTTTTATTTTCTAGTTTTTGGTGCAATAAAAACCGTTTAACTTAAAACTTTTTTTACTTATTTTATTATTATTATTATTATGTTTGTATCTCTTTTTCATCACGGGCCTATAAATCCCGGTCTTTTGATAGGCTTGCGCGGGGATACAGATCCAACACGTAGAGGCCCTTTGGAGAAATTTGCTGTGTTTTACACCTGCTGCAACCCATTCACGGGCACAAAAATAGATATCCGTGAACCGGTCCCAGCAGGCGTATAGAGACTATTGAGAAGGAATGGAAAAGACTAATGGGCTATGGTGACGGAGGATGGATGGATCAGAAATGGAGCTATAGAAAAGAGGTCCGGACACCTACCATAACAATGATTTCTTTTGCTATCGAGGCAGGCGGTGACTCGCCGCCGACTAGATGGGCCCCCGTAAATGCCGTCACAAGAGACAGCCAGGGGCAACACCGGTGTAGGCGGCTCAGGAGTGTAGAGAGGTGTACACCGCTTTCTGCGCAGTGGCTTGACAGCCGCTGCACCAACTCGCGACTTATGCAAATTTACACTTCCACCCCTGGAGCATATAGCTCTGACGACTCCTCTCTGGACGGCCAGTTAAGGCAAGCCAGAGCTGAGAGTCCTACGGGTCCCCTTGGGGTTCCACTCCGACCGACGAAGACACGCCGGAGGCGGGGACCCTGACCGACTCTCGGGAGCACTCGGGTCCGTGGGGTCGTTACTCCCCAACAGCTCGCCACAAGCTGCCCTGCGGCATTATTATTATTATTATTATGACACTGCTGTCCATCATAATATTAAAATACACAAATCATCACATAATTATATACAAATAATTCCCTCGCTGGTATTCGAACCCGGAAAATGGGCTACGGAAACTATGGTTTTACGAATTGTTATTTCTCTAAATACATCTAAAGTCAAGGTGTTTTTGAAGCTAGGTAATTAGGATTTAGGATCATATCTGCATATATTAACTATACATATAATTAGGCTCAGGGTCTAAAGTGGAGAAGGAAACCAGAAGCCAGAGTATGCTATCTGTTTCGATCATCGATATCTATAGATCTTCGAACAGCAGTGTTATGTTAACGGATACTGTTGTTTTTTTAAGATATAGATATTTATTTTCAAATTAAATAAAAATAATACGTTTTCTTTTTAAATCCATTACGATTGAATTAAATTACAAGAACCGTAATAAACAAAAACTATGATAAAAGCAAGGCAAACAATAGTACATACAATGCTTTTCATCATACATATTATTAAGTGACGTACTAACATTTCTATAACTCCCTAGGGAATTCTACTTTTCTATAACTCCCGCGATACATGCAAGCAATGGCGCGTTTAGAAAGTGAAAGTTAGAAGTGTGATGAAAAACACTAATCGAACTACCCCACCGCCCTTAGTTATTCCCGGTGCAAAAACGCCAGTACTGTTATAGTAATTTATTTAATTATGTACTTTATACATAACGCACACCTAGATCAAAACAGTTTATACAGGCTGTTTTTCTTAATTTGCTTTTAATTTAAGGGAAGCTTATTTAGTATTTTCTTCGGTTACCGCGAGGACCATGAAATAAAACTATGAAAACGGATAAACTCGCGTATATTAACTAATTTTAACTTCATTCCGACGTTTCGAACACTTTACAGGGTTCGTGGTCTGCGGATGACTGACAATGGAGGAAATTTGATAGATCTACCTCCATCAAAATAAGAAAGATAAGTACAAAACTACCCACTAAAGAAAAATTACTAAACCACAGACAATAAATTTTAAGGCTGGATGTACATACAAAATTTGCAAATTAAGCTAGTTATTCATTACAAATATTTTCTGAATGAAGACAAGAGACAAAATAAATAATCTACGCTGGTTCTATCCCTACGCCACTGCCTGAGAAGTATTTCCTTCCTTTGTATGATTGTATTGTTAGGAAGGTATCCCAAAATTGGGACCGGCAAGAAACTCAGCGGGACAACTCTTTTCAAAAAACATTTGTGGTACATCTTAAGATCATCATGCATTAAACCGAAACATACAATTTTGATTAATAAGGAAATTTAAAATAATTTTGAAAAAATTTTTTGCCACTAAAAGGGGGGGTAATGGTCACCACCGCCAAATACATCAGCCTCACGGTTTATGTCTAGACTGTTCCTTTATCAGATGAACAACTGGATCCCAAGCTGGTGGTAGAGACAAGCTTCTTTCCATTCTATTAAAGTTTGGATATTTCATTATCTCAATAGCCTCACGCAACATTCTAGGAATGTTTCTCTTCTCCTTAACAAGAACCAAAGGCAACCTGAAGATTCCTCGAACCGATCCGAAGACTCGTATGAAGATTCCCACTTCACACCCTTAAAATTTATTGTCTGTGGTTTAGTAATTTTTCTTTGGTGGGTAGTTTTGTACTTATCTTTCTTATTTTGATGGAGGTAGATTTATCAAATTTCCTCCATTGTCAGTCATCCGCAGACCACGAACCCTGTAAAGTGTTCGAAACGTCGGAATGAAGTTAAAATTAGTTAATATACGCGAGTTTATCCGTTTTCATAGTTTTATTTCATAAGTTTATTTAGGTCAAATAAAATTAATTTCAACTCTTACTATTATTGAGTTATTAAAAAATAGGTTTAATGACTGAACAAGTGTATTGCAACCTTTATTGCAACCGTCAGTCACCTGAGATAACTTTTATGTTATTCTTCAGGTTCTCTCACACTTACTATTTCATTTATTATGTATGAAATCGTAAAAAAAATGTTTTTTTCGAATTGTCCTAAGTAACGTGTCCAATTTATCGCAATAATCGCAAAACCCTGTATAGTGTATAGTATCAACTCAAAAATTAATGAATTTCGTAGATGTCGATCCCATTAACAAAATAATTACGAATTTTTGAGTTGATACTGTTTTGACCAGGATGTGCATTGTGCAACATGGAAACCCACTCTCGCAGGTATATTTTCTAGAGACTAAACTACGTTTCATGAGAAAACACCAAAAGTTTAGTATTCACAAAGGAATGGAGTTAAATTCTGCATTTCGCACATATGGGACGAGTGCAGTGCAACATGTTTATTTTACCATCACACTGTCGCAATCCTCGAGAGATTCAGCTTGAATTTTAAGACGTAAAGTCAGACAAACATATGGCTAACTTCTCGACTCTATTCAGTGGGAATAAAGCCGAAAAATGGCAAACTATATTTTTGGCTGTCTATCGTTTCATACACGGCCCGTATGCATTATTTGGTGACTTCCGGTGCATTACAGTAATAAGCGGTAAGGTTTGCAACTCTATCTGAACGATAATAAGTTTTTTTAATAAATTGATAAATTCACGACTTTACCCACGAAAGCTCGCACGAAGGTCGGTTAAAATTTCAATATCCTCAATATACCCTCAATTTAACCGACTTTAGAAATCTTCTCAATTCAACGGATTTTCTTGTATTTTATGTTAGTCCATTTCTCCGAGAATCGTGTAATGGTTTTGAAAATTACTCCGGACTATTGTTTCTCCGCTACGCTAGAAGTCTCTCGGCGAGATCCGATTAGAAATGAGACCATCCGCAACAAAACCAAAGTAACCGAAATAGCTCTCCAAATAGCTAAGCTGAAGTGGCAGTGGGCGGGGCACATTGTGCGTAGAACCGATGGGCGTTGGGGTGGGAAGGTTCTCGAGTGGCGGCCACGTACCGGAAGGCGCAACGTGGGTAGGCCCCCAAGCTCTCCAAGTGGACTGATGACCTGGGGAAGATCACAGGAGTCCGCTAGATGCAGGACCGGTCATTTTGGCAATCTTTGGGGGAGGCCTATGTTCAGCAGTACATTTTTTGCAATTAGTACTTCGTTTGGATGTGTGTGTAATAATTCATCTCAACTCTCGTGCCGATAACTATACAATTCAAACTAAATCGAGGAGTAAAGTTACAATATCTGCGCGTACAGTTACGATTATCGATATGTCAATAAAGGCGAGTTCAGATATTTTTGAACACTCCGGACGCTACGATATATCTGATGGCGACAGTACCAAGCCACGGGCAAACTAGTGATTATACAAACAGAACAATAAAATGAAATAACGTAGTACGAAAAGTCCCTAATATAGTTTGATATTATTACAGTATATTTTAATGGATGTTTTAAAATAAACTGTTCACGGAAACGTAGCTTTTAAGCTAGCCATTACTTACGTGATGCCGTTAAAGCATTCCCGGTAGGAAACAAAGAGGGTTGCAGCAGTGTTTATACAACACTCACCCTTTGTTCGACGTGCATTTCATAGGCTAAACTGGCAAAATAGCAACGCCATTATGAGATTTATTACTAGTACTTCTCATAATAGTACATTACTGCAGACGCCGGGAAGGATGGGCTTATCGGCCGAGTAGGTATGGACTCAAAAATATGCAATGAAATAAAAAATACGACAATAAAAAAAACAGAATTTAGCTGTTTAGCCTGTTCATGAAAACCGACGCCATGTTTTAAAAAAATATTACTTACCGGCCTAGGCCGTTAAATTCGTATAAAAATCCTTTACTATTATCTCGAGGTCATCCGCCTGCAACGTCATACTTTAAAGTTTATTATGACGAACATAATGACACCATTTCATTGCATGTTTGAGAAAAGTACATAACTTAAGATTTAAGGAAGATTTTTTAAATTATAAATATTAGATGTCATATACCAAAGAAAAACGACTAAGATCACCTAACGTCCGAGGTGGGGATCGAACCCACGTGCTCAGCTTTTGCGGCTGATGCTTGCACCCCTCGGCCACTCGGTCTTAGCAACCACCGGTCAATTTTCTAGGGTATATGCAATCCCTTACAAGGCTTAGGCGCCTTTGACCATTCTCTGAGGGCAAGCAATACATGCCTGCACCTCATATTAGAATACTTTACAGTTATCTAGAATAGCTAGAGAGAGCTGGTGCTGCCATATTTAGTTAATAAATAATTTGATTTGTGTTTTCACAATACGTTCAATAGAATCATGGAATAAAATTTTACTCCTATATACTTGCTTGTTCACGAAATAAAGTAGCCATATCGTAAAATCAGTCTCTACTGTTACACAATAGTCCCATGTAGT